>JZKD02S0852317.1:0-14276 GCA_000966675.3 Picea glauca
TCTTTGGGCTGATAACACTAGTCCACACTTGTCATCTACTTTCTTCTTCCAAACCTTGACATTTTCAGCAGTGGGGATCAAATCTGGCTTGTAATTCCTTAAGCGACAATATGCAACTTTATGCCCATAGTTATGACAGATGTAACATTCTGGTTCACTAAATATAAGACCATAGTGATTGTTATGCTCATAACTATTGTTATGTTTAACCTGCGTCCTTTTCCCATCCATTGCACAATTTATAGTCTGAGGTTGTTTGTTGCTTGGTTGTCTCAATCTTTGTTGTGGGATATGGTTATTCATTGAATATCTTGATTGTTCATATCTAAATCTTAAAGAATAGTTTATAGCTTTGTGACCAAAATTAGAGCAGAAAAAACAATAACCACAGAAAAAAACTTTGTACCTTGAAAAAATCTATCTTCTTTGAGGAGGTAGATTTATTTCATGCCGATAATCTCTCTGATCTACAGATTCGGTTCTAGTACTTTTTCTTTCATTCCTTCCTGGTGGTTGATTTTCTTTCTTTGTTTCTGCAGAGTGACTTTTGTCAATGTTTGAGGATTTGACAAACGTGATAGGTTCTGTATTACTTGGATGATCACTACTTGATCCTTCTTCATACACCAATCCAGCTTTCAACTTTGGGTTTCTTTGCTGATTTAGAATGGAGGTTAATCATTCTGATGCTTTGATACTTGACAGATTCTAATGATACAAGGCTTGAAACTTCTCCAACTCTTTCCTGGTTTTCACTACTTTTTCCAGAGATTTACATCTTGCCTTCTTTTCTGATAATTGTTGTTTCAGAATGTCTTTGATTTTCTTTGCCTCTTCTAACTCCACTTTTAGTAGGGCAAAGTCTTCATCGGGCTATTTATTGTCTTTCTCGAACTGTATCAACAATTGTTTTTTCTTTCTGTTCTTTATTCTGAGTCTGTCAATTTCTTCCAAACCATTGATTAGTTCATCTTCCATATCCACCACAGCTTCTTCATCATCCATTTCACCTCTGGTGTGTTCATCATCGAAATATCCCATAGCCATAAGCATAAAATCATTTCGTTTATCTTCAATAGAGGAGTCATTTTCTTCATCATCTGAAGGATCATCATCATTGTTTACACAAAGACTTTTCTTCTTAAAATTATTATCTTTAAAGAAATTTATGTGTTTGTGCTTCTCCTCATCATCACATGTCTGATCCTTTCTTTTGTGAGGACATTTATTTGCAAAATGACCTATCTTACCACAATTGAAACATTTGAAAGGAAGTTTACCTTTTTATTTTCTTGATGCCTTCTTCAGTCTCTTCACAAATTTTTCTTCAATTTCATCAAGCTTAGAATCCTCATTCTTGTCTGCCTTAAATGATACTTCTCTGGAGGTGGGTTTATATTTAACTATTCTCATTTCATATGTAGTCAATGTTCCTAGAAGTTTATCAAACTCCAAGGTTTTTATATCATTAAGTTCTTTTATAGCAGAGACCTTCGGGTTGAACCTATCTGGTAGAGATCTCAAAATTTTATAAACTAAAGAAGGTTCCTCAATTTTTTCACCAAGTGCTTTCATTGGATTTACCAGTTCTTCAACTCTCAAAAAGTATTTTCCAATAGCTTCATCTNCTGATAACACTAGTCCACACTTGTCATCTACTTTCTTCTTCCAAACCTTGACATTTTCAGCAGTGGGGATCAAATCTGGCTTGTAATTCCTTAAGCGACAATCTGCAACTTTATGCCCATAGTTATGACAGATGTAACATTCTGGTTCACTAAATATAAGATCATAGTGATTGTTATGCTCATAACTATTGTTATGTTTAACCTGCGTCCTTTTCCCATCCATTGCACGATTTATAGTCTGAGGTTGTTTGTTGCTTGGTTGTCTCAATCTTTGTTGTGGGATATGGTTATTCATTGAATATCTTGATTGTTCATATCTAAATCTTAAAGAATAGTTTATAGCTTTGTGACCAAAATTAGAGCAGAAAAAACAATAACCACAGAAAAAAACTTTGTACCTTGAAAAAATCTATCTTCTTTGAGGAGGTAGATTTATTTCATGCCGATAATCTCTCTGATCTACAGATTCGGTTCTAGTACTTTTTCTTTCATTCCTTCCTGGTGGTTGATTTTCTTTCTTTGTTTCTGCAGAGTGACTTTTGTCAATGTTTGAGGATTTGACAAACGCGATAGGTTCTGTATTACTTGGATGATCACTACTTGATCCTTCTTCATACACCAATCCAGCTTTCAAATTTGGGTTTCTTTGCTGATTTAGAATGGAGGTTAATCATTCTGATGCTTTGATACTTGACAGATTCTAATGATACAAGGCTTGAAACTTCTCCAACTCTTTCCTAGTTTTCACTACTTTTTCCAGAGCTTTACATCTTGCCTTCTTTTCTGATAATTGTTGTTTCAGAATGTCTTTGATTTTCTTTGCCTCTTCTAACTCCACTTTTAGTAGGGCAAAGTCTTCATCGGGTTGTTTATTGTCTTTCTCGAACTGTATCAACAATTGTTTTTTCTTTCTGTTCTTTATTCTGAGTCTGTCAATTTCTTCCAAACCATTGATTAGTTCATCTTCCATATCCACCACATCTTCTTCATCATCCATTTCACCTCTGGTGTGTTCATCATCGAAATATCCCATAGCCATAAACATAAAATCATTTTGTTTATCTTCAATAGAGGAGTCATTTTCTTCATCATCTGAAGGATCATCATCATTGTTTACACAAAGACTTTTCTTCTTAAAATTATTATCTTTAAAGAAATTTATGTGTTTGTGCTTCTCCTCATCATCACATGTCTGATCCTTTCTTTTGTGAGGACATTTATTTGCAAAATGACCTATCTTACCACAATTGAAACATTTGAAAGGAAGTTTACCTTTTTATTTTCTTGATGCCTTCTTCAGTCTCTTCACAAATTTTTCTTCAATTTCATCAAGCTTAGAATCCTCATTCTTGTATGCCTTAAATGATACTTCTCTGGAGGTGGGTTTATATTTAACTATTCTCATTTCATATGTAGTCAATGTTCCTAGAAGTTGATCAAACTCCAAGGTTTTTAGATCATTAAGTTCTTTTATAGCAGAGACCTTCGGGTTGAACCTATCTGATAGAGATCTCAAAATTTTATAAACTAAAGAAGGTTCCTCAATTTTTTCACCAAGTGCTTTCATTGGATTTACCAGTTCTTCAACTCTCAAAAAGTATTTTCCAATAGCTTCATCTTATTTCATATTCATCTTTTCAAACTGTATTCTGTAGGTTTGAATATTGACATCCTTTACCTTCTCATTACCTTCATAACTACTAATGAGTTTGTCCCACATTTGTTTGGCAGTTCCTAGGTGCATAACTTTTACGAATTCTGCTTCTGCAAGCCCACTCAAGACAGAATTTAGTGTTGAAGCTAAATTCTATCTTTTCATCCTTATTAGCTAGTACAACTAGCTTTACATAACCAATATCTACCACATCCCAGACATCTGCACCTAAAGCCATTATGTAGGTTCTTGTTCTAACTTTCCAAAAGGCAAAGTTTGTTCCATTGAACAGAGGGGCCTTATTGGTTGAATTTCCTTCATGGCTTGACATGTTTAAGCTCTAGGATCTACCCTTAGATAAAAGGGGCCGGCTCTAATACCAATTGTTGGACAACTGAGAGGGGGGGGGTGAATCAGTTGTTACCGAGCTTAAACAATTATGCTTATTTTAACCTCTTTGCAGAGCACTGAATGGAAATCATAATAATGCAAGGAAGTAAGCAATATAACATTCAACATCATTCACACATATGAAATATACAGAGACAGATATTTCCTGAGGAAACCCATAAAGGTTAAAAACCTCTTCTTCTTTATATGATAAGTAATCTTTACATTATGTACATTATCATACTTATGAGCACCAATTCATAATGAGGCTACAACCTATATTTTGCAAGATGCTACTTACTGAGAGCACCAACTCTCTGGATTCTCTAGCACCCACTAGAAGGAAGCACCGACTCCATGGTTTCTATAGCACCCACTAGAAGGAAGCATAAACTCCCTAAGAGTTCCAGCACCAACTTCCAGTTACACAGGCACCGACCTGTATATCAGAGAACCAATGTTCTCCCTTACACCACCCTGCCACCCTGGTTTTTTTGGCTACAACCAGATGGAAGCTACAACTCCCTATGTTCAAGCACCCACTTGAAACTCTGAGGACAACAATCCTCCCTAGCACCTCCCTAGAACCTCCCAACCACCCTGAAATATAAAGTTTTCTATATAAAAATTTATCACGGTGATACAATATTTATCAATGGCTTACCGATCTCATCACTATTCTGCTACACTTCTCTACTCTACCTACATCAATGTCTTCTTGCACACTCTCCTTACGCTTTATGTTCTTCTACCTTTTATGCTATGTGCACCATGTCCCTTATATGCACCATTCCTCTTCTGTGCATTTCATCTTCTACACTCTGCCTCCTTCTCCACACATGAATCACTCTCAACAGCAGCATCCATCTCTTATTTGTTCTTCATTCCTATAGTCTCTGTGAACCTTGTGCATATCTACACACCGCCATTGTTTTTCACTTCAATATTTTCACTGCCACTCCACATTGTCACCGCTTCACTCCCTCGAGCATCAACAAATTCTCTTTGTTTTGCATGTTCTCCTCGTGTCGAGTCCTCTTCCTGATCATCATGGAAATTCCTCAGCTTTTCTGGCGGTTACACCCATGCGTTCATCATCACTGGGTGTTATGATGAGATTCCTTAGCCTCTTTAGCAGTTGAGACTCTTTGTATTCTCTATCATAGTCGAGCTCATCCTCTCTGTTGTAGTTACAGTCTTCAACACTCTTCCATCTGTCAATCGCCTCTATCAACAGTCTTCATTCCACTGCTAGATGCCTTGAGACCCTTCAGATTCTCTGGCGATCACCCTGAAGTCTCTTCGAGTCCTCTGGAAGAAACCATCAATGGTTTCTAGCAGTTATAGTGCGAACCTTGAAATGGAGCCTAGCTATGCTAACTCCTTCCACTTACATGACCACCGGTGGTGACCACCGACTGCATCAAAATTTCGGCATTTCGGCATTTTGGCATTCGACATTTCGGCATTCCTGTGATGAAATGTCTCAACACTCCAACTCCCGGTATCCGAAACCTACACCAAAAGGTGTTTTTCCCATTTCGACATTTCGGCATTCCTGTGGTGAAGTGTTTCGACACTCCAACTCCCGGTATCTGAAACTCCGAAATGGAGTCATATCAACAGTCCGGTATTTTTTCGTTTCGCATTTCGACATTTTGGAATTTTAGCATTCCTGTGGTGAAGTGTTTCGACACTCCAACTCCCGGTATCTGAAACTCTGAAATGGATTTTACGAGCCTTCGTTGTGCTTGTTTCAGTTTTTTGGCGTTTCACATTTCGCAACTTCGGGACTCCTGTGATGAATAGTCTCGACTCTTGACTCCTCCAACTCCCAATATCCGAAACTATGAAATGGAGTTTATGAGCCTTCGTTGTGCCTGTTTTGAGATTTCGGTGTTTCACATTTCTCAACTTTGGGACTCTTGTGATGAAGAGTCTTGACTCTTGACTCCTCCAACTCTCGGTATCTGAAACTCTAAAATCGAGTTTACGCTTCTGATCTTGCCATGCGATCATCGTTGCATTGTTGATCTTGCCACTTTGTCTTGTTCATCATCGTCGGGCTGAGCTTGTCATCAATAACAAACAAATACTCTGCCTTCTGTCTGAAAACATGCCAGCAATTCTCATTTAATTTATCATACCCACCATCTATCAAAGTCAAGAAGATATTTAATGTTTCTAGATATTTTGCATGCAATATAATTTACATATTCAATAAACATTCAATTAAATAGTTAATAATTTACTTTAATACATTAATACATTAATTAATTGTACTAGTGTACATAGGTAGGGTATGTGTGTTTAGCTAGTAGACACATATATCAGGTATGTACTAACGATAAACAACCATTTCCTCTAGTGCATAGTTCCTATATGATGACCAAGACATGTAGAAAAACAGATCAAGTAATGCATCATTTAATAATCTCAACGATAAAAAAATTACACCAATTCATCAATAACTCATTATCACACTTAAAATATCAATAGGAAATCAAGAGGGTTTTAAACATGGTAGGAACCAAGTGAGTAAACAATAGTGGCATCTCTAATTCCCAATCAATATTCTCAACTAACATCGAATAATCCTTCCTTCCTAACCTACTTCCATCTTCCATCCTATCCTTTCCTCTATTGGACTAACCTGGAGAATCAACTATATTGACCTAACTTCAGATACAACCCGTAAGTGGAAGTGTCATACATATCGACCAAGCTTCCCCAACAGGAAACTAGCAGTCACCATCACACGTCTAGGGGAACGTGACTTTACACAGTCCTCCCACGACTCTAGGTTTCGAAGGATAAATGGTGGGAAATACCTCCACCCCTCCTTATAGAACTAGGGTCAACACAACTAGCAGTCGCCATCACACGTCTAGGGGAGTGTGACTTCACATAGCCCTCCCACAACTCTAGGTTTTGGAGGATAAACGGTGGGAAATACCTCCACCCATCCTTATAGAACTAGGGTCAACACCATACATCAATCCCTATTGTAAAACTACTATTCTTAGAGTCGCGTCATCAAAAAACGACTATGGGCAAGCTATGTGTCCTGTCAAAACCACACTCACCACAAATCATAGCAATGTTTTGAATCATAAATTAAATAATAAGTACAACATATAGCATATACTATCTTCTTGATATCTACGATATCCAAGTCACCTCAACACTATAGTCATTTGGCTATCGCATAGCTCATTAACCTGCAAGTTAATTCACCAATAACTCATATCTATGCATATACATAATAATTTCATATAAGGATCCATATCTATATTGACATTCAATTTAAGAAATGCATGTTTATTTTTATCATGCCTAACATATGTTATGCATTCACATCATAACTTGAACTAGTATCCAAGTACCTAAATTCCACATTTTAACTTGCATGTTTAAACAAACCAAAGAGCTATCATCATCATGNTAAAAACCTCTTCTTCTTTATATGATAAGTAATCTTTACATTATGTACATTATCATACTTATGAGCACCAATTCATAATGAGGCTACAACCTATATTTTGCAAGATGCTACTTACTGAGAGCACCAACTCTCTGGATTCTCTAGCACCCACTAGAAGGAAGCACCGACTCCATGGTTTCTATAGCACCCACTAGAAGGAAGCATAAACTCCCTAAGAGTTCCAGCACCAACTTCCAGTTACACAGGCACCGACCTGTATATCAGAGAACCAATGTTCTCCCTTACACCACCCTGCCACCCTGGTTTTTTTGGCTACAACCAGATGGAAGCTACAACTCCCTATGTTCAAGCACCCACTTGAAACTCTGAGGACAACAATCCTCCCTAGCACCTCCCTAGAACCTCCCAACCACCCTGAAATATAAAGTTTTCTATATAAAAATTTATCACGGTGATACAATATTTATCAATGGCTTACCGATCTCATCACTATTCTGCTACACTTCTCTACTCTACCTACATCAATGTCTTCTTGCACACTCTCCTTACGCTTTATGTTCTTCTACCTTTTATGCTATGTGCACCATGTCCCTTATATGCACCATTCCTCTTCTGTGCATTTCATCTTCTACACTCTGCCTCCTTCTCCACACATGAATCACTCTCAACAGCAGCATCCATCTCTTATTTGTTCTTCATTCCTATAGTCTCTGTGAACCTTGTGCATATCTACACACCGCCATTGTTTTTCACTTCAATATTTTCACTGCCACTCCACATTGTCACCGCTTCACTCCCTCGAGCATCAACAAATTCTCTTTGTTTTGCATGTTCTCCTCGTGTCGAGTCCTCTTCCTGATCATCATGGAAATTCCTCAGCTTTTCTGGCGGTTACACCCATGCGTTCATCATCACTGGGTGTTATGATGAGATTCCTTAGCCTCTTTAGCAGTTGAGACTCTTTGTATTCTCTATCATAGTCGAGCTCATCCTCTCTGTTGTAGTTACAGTCTTCAACACTCTTCCATCTGTCAATCGCCTCTATCAACAGTCTTCATTCCACTGCTAGATGCCTTGAGACCCTTCAGATTCTCTGGCGATCACCCTGAAGTCTCTTCGAGTCCTCTGGAAGAAACCATCAATGGTTTCTAGCAGTTATAGTGCGAACCTTGAAATGGAGCCTAGCTATGCTAACTCCTTCCACTTACATGACCACCGGTGGTGACCACCGACTGCATCAAAATTTCGGCATTTCGGCATTTTGGCATTCGACATTTCGGCATTCCTGTGATGAAATGTCTCAACACTCCAACTCCCGGTATCCGAAACCTACACCAAAAGGTGTTTTTCCCATTTCGACATTTCGGCATTCCTGTGGTGAAGTGTTTCGACACTCCAACTCCCGGTATCTGAAACTCCGAAATGGAGTCATATCAACAGTCCGGTATTTTTTCGTTTCGCATTTCGACATTTTGGAATTTTAGCATTCCTGTGGTGAAGTGTTTCGACACTCCAACTCCCGGTATCTGAAACTCTGAAATGGATTTTACGAGCCTTCGTTGTGCTTGTTTCAGTTTTTTGGCGTTTCACATTTCGCAACTTCGGGACTCCTGTGATGAATAGTCTCGACTCTTGACTCCTCCAACTCCCAATATCCGAAACTATGAAATGGAGTTTATGAGCCTTCGTTGTGCCTGTTTTGAGATTTCGGTGTTTCACATTTCTCAACTTTGGGACTCTTGTGATGAAGAGTCTTGACTCTTGACTCCTCCAACTCTCGGTATCTGAAACTCTAAAATCGAGTTTACGCTTCTGATCTTGCCATGCGATCATCGTTGCATTGTTGATCTTGCCACTTTGTCTTGTTCATCATCGTCGGGCTGAGCTTGTCATCAATAACAAACAAATACTCTGCCTTCTGTCTGAAAACATGCCAGCAATTCTCATTTAATTTATCATACCCACCATCTATCAAAGTCAAGAAGATATTTAATGTTTCTAGATATTTTGCATGCAATATAATTTACATATTCAATAAACATTCAATTAAATAGTTAATAATTTACTTTAATACATTAATACATTAATTAATTGTACTAGTGTACATAGGTAGGGTATGTGTGTTTAGCTAGTAGACACATATATCAGGTATGTACTAACGATAAACAACCATTTCCTCTAGTGCATAGTTCCTATATGATGACCAAGACATGTAGAAAAACAGATCAAGTAATGCATCATTTAATAATCTCAACGATAAAAAAATTACACCAATTCATCAATAACTCATTATCACACTTAAAATATCAATAGGAAATCAAGAGGGTTTTAAACATGGTAGGAACCAAGTGAGTAAACAATAGTGGCATCTCTAATCCCCAATCAATATTCTCAACTAACATCGAATAATCCTTCCTTCCTAACCTACTTCCATCCTCCATCCTATCCTTTCCTCTATTGGACTAACCTGGAGAATCAACTATATTGACCTAACTTCAGATAGAACCCGTAAGTGGAAGTGTCATACATCTCGACCAAGCTTCCCCAACAGGAAACTAGCAGTCACCATCACACGTCTAGGGGAGCGTGAATTTACACAGTCCTCCCACGACTCTAGGTTTCGAAGGATAAATGGTGGGCAATACCTCCACCCCTCCTTATAGAACTAGGGTCAACACAACTAGCAGTCACCATCACACGTCTAGGGGAGTGTGACTTCACATAGCCCTCCCACAACTCTAGGTTTTGGAGGATAAACGGTGGGAAATACCTCCACCCATCCTTATAGAACTAGGGTCAACACCCTACATCAATCCCTATTGTACAACTACTATTCTTAGAGTCGCGTCATCAAAAAACGACTATGGGCAAGCTATGTGTCCTGTCAAAACCACACTCACCACAAATCATAGCAATGTTTTGAATCATAAATTAAATAATAAGTACAACATATAGCATATACTATCTTCTTGATATCTACGATATCCAAGTCACCTCAACACTATAGTCATTTGGCTATCGCATAGCTCATTAACCTGCAAGTTAATTCACCAATAACTCATATCTATGCATATACATAATAATTTCATATAAGGATCCATATCTATATTGACATTCAATTTAAGAAATGCATGTTTATTTTTATCATGCCTAACATATGTTATGCATTCACATCATAACTTGAACTAGTATCCAAGTACCTAAATTCCACATTTTAACTTGCATGTTTAAACAAACCAAAGAGCTATCATCATCATGRGTATACAACAATGAAAGTAATATCATGCAACCCATAATTAGGTCAAGATGTACATATCTCAAATATATATCCCAATCTAACTGAGCCCAAACAAATGTTAAGGATTGAATTACTAAGATGAGTAAACAATTAATGTTCTGACTCCCTAAAGGCCAAGATATGGGGCGTTACAKAAAAGAAAAGAGTGTGYGTGTTTTTGAGATAGTGATGCATATGGGTAGGAGGAGACACAGTGCATAACCAAAAGGGGAGATCCATGGCACAGTGAAGAGTACGCAGAGGCATCACAGAGAATAAAAGGTAGAAGAGAAGTTGAACAAGAGGTGGTGTTGAGCGCAGAAAGAAAAAGAGCATAGCATAGAAGCAGAACGATGCAGAAGCGGAGCATAACATAGAAGTAGAACGATGCAAAAGCAGAACATAGCATAGAATTTGAAGAAGGAAGAGGAGACATGGAGTTTTGACAAACCATATCAAAGACAGACCAAGTAAGTAAAGTTTTGTAAGATTCAATCAGGGTGGTAGGGTGGTGCTAGGGAGGATTGCAGTCCTCTAAATTCCAGTTGGTGCTAGAAGATATTCTGGGAGTTGGTGCTTCAATCTAGTGGGTGCTAGAGAAACCTGGGAGGTGGTGCTTCCATATAGTTGGTTCTAGATAAATCTGAGAGTTGGTGCTCTCTTCAAGTTGTAGCTTGCTATCAGAGGTTGCAGCCTCATATTTTAGTTGGAGATCAAATAYTGAGATGTACATGAAAGTTGGAGCTTGATTGACATCCTAAGAAGAAGAGGTTTTCACCCTTTATGGGTTTCCTCAGGAAAATCARTGTCTCTGTGTATTTTGTGTGATTGATCATTGTATATCTATGCATGTTAAGTTATCAGCAACACATTAAATAATAATCTAGAAAGAATMAAAAAATAACAGGAAAAGTTTCAAGCTTATATACATAATTGATTCACCACCCACCCCCCCTCAGTTATATTTCCAACGGYCCTGCTCCTGAGAGAAAGGAAATATTCATCTTTACAACAGTTGTTTGAAGATGATGAATAAGTCAAGGAGAACATCCTTTCTTGCAGGATGATTTGATATCAAACATACTTTCAAAATCTGCATGCACAAGAGGAGCAACAAAAAGAGAGTGAATATGAATCAATTTTTGAACAACAACAAGGATGTGAGTATGGTTTACATATTCTTCAGTATTTGCATATTTTTCTTTGGACAGGGATGCATGTCAAGCTTATGATCAGTTTTCAAAACATGTTCAACATATTATAACTGATGATTTCCTAGATAATTATATGTTCATGGTTGATCATTATCAGTGTGATTTAAAACCTATTGTACTATTATCTTGTGATCATCATGCTGAAAAAGAACAGACTGCAATTGTTGATGATCAAGAGTTGATTTCGAAAGAAAAACAAGGTTATATGTTTGCAAGAAGAAAGGAATTTATGAATGAGTAGTTATTTTCTATGGATCAACATGCTTCTAATCATGGTTTTAAGGATCCATTTGCAGCCTTTTTAGAGTCTTATGTTTCATATTTTCTGAAAATTTCAAATTGCATTATTTCACCAATACTCATGGGTGAGTATGGTTTTATGAAGAAGTTTATGTCGCTGCTGCTATATTTATATTATTATTCATTTATCATTGACATATATGAGATCATTTTAGTCATCAAGTTAGTTGAATGGTTACTGTGGAATCTTATTTTACTTGACCAAGTTGCAATTTTGGTTATGGTAGGGTAGCATAGGTAATAAGCTCGCTTCCCAAGCCTTGATTTCCTTCAATTTGTAGCGGGTTTTTAGTTTTCATGAATAAGTGGCAGTATCAGAGGTTGGTTTCACAAGTGACTCCATAGCCCAACAACTAAGGCACTGGAGCTGCAACAGTTCTTAGAGCCTCACAAGGAGGACTCTATCCCCTGTGGAGCCAATGTTATCACATGAAGTTGTAAAGGGTCACATGTAGTTGTTATGAGTCATTCATCCTTATATTTTTTAAGTGTTCAGGGAAATATTGTATTTTCACCTACTGGAGGCATTTAGAGGCTCATAGTCCATATACTAAGACTTTTTGTGTTTTTGAGGATTCATTGCATAACATTGTAAAACACAGAGATTTCGTAGTGTCTGGCACTACATAATCATATACACAAACGTTTATGTAGTTGCACTACCAAAGGAGCTATAGAATCACCTAGCTAGACACAAAAAAGGTGCTACGGATTCACCTAGCCAGACACAGAAAATGTGCTATGGAATCTACAGAGTAGTTTTATAGGAGGGTGCTACGGAATTTCATGTAGAGACTACTATTACAAATTTGATCATAAAACCAAAACAACAAAGTGGTTTTCTCTGAAATTGTTTTTGGAGGAACATGATATCCTTGTTGACTTGCTGACCAAATTTTAGCCTGATCTAGTTTGGAATTTGAGAAAAACAATTAAAACACTAGTGTGTTACAGAATGTGTTGCAAATTCTATGTTTTACATAGTTGATTGGATATTCTCCTTGTTGGGAGGTTTCCACCTATCAAGGAGGGTTCAAATGCCTTCTCATAGATCAGTTAGAGGTCAAAGGACACTTGTACCTAAGTTTTAGCTCTATTAAATACCTCATGTAGTGAGTTGGAAAAAATTTATTAATGACTTCCAACAATTTCCTGAAAATTAGTAGTTTGTTGGATTTTTGTCTCCTTGACTATTGCCACCTAGATTTAAGGCATAGAATCCAATGGAAGAGATGGGATTCGACCTCCTAAGGATATTACAATGATTTTTATATTTAAGAGAGGAGGGAGCTCTTGGAGAAGCATTATAATGAGCTAGGGGGAAGAGGGCTTTGGACCCATAGGAATTCATAGTGGTTATGATTGTGTTCTTTTCCTTTCTCTATAATTGTTCAGACTTGTGATTCCTTATCAATAGAGATCAATTTCCTTTTCTTTTATGTATTTCTCTGTGTACTAATATTAATGAGTGATTGATTTAATCTTTTTCTTATTCATACAATGATTGAATGAGGTTTTATTCTTTGCATTGGTGATGTAGAACTTGTTAATACACAGATTTTCANTGTACCTGAACTGAACATGTATCAACAAAATACAATAGGTATGTGACCTGCAGTGTTGCAACATGCATATGTACGTGCCCTATCTGTTATGCAGCCTGCGTATGTGCGCGATCAAATTGTTATGCAACCTGTGTATGCCTTATGAAACTAGGGTTTTATTTCTCTTGAAAACTTATGACCCTCTGTAACTTTTTCACATAGATCTGTAACCTATCACTATATCCAGACTGTAATTGTACCATGTACATGCATCCTCATACATAACCTTTACCCAAAGCATATATATCTCTCTCTAGTCATGTGCCATATAGGTGTGTGTAATAATGAACAATTATAATAACCCTGATATGATCTAGTCACCAAACCCTTTCTTATATTCAACCTCTCAATACATCAACCACTTCACAATTACAAGCTTTCAGCCATGTACCACAAAAACCCTTAGCCATATGCCAAGAAATACAAGATGTACCTCAACAAGAAGTATCAATGATAAATATACCAGCATTGTATTTTTGTAGATCTGACCTATGCAGAAGATTCCATGCAGCCACTAGTCTCTCTAGGGATAATTCTCAAATCTCCATAACCATTTCTCATGGATACATCAAAATCCAACTAATCAGAGAAATAATACATACCTTTTGAACCAATGGATAGATTTTATGTATTTGAGCACTATAGACATTCCTGGTGTTAATGTTTAAGCCATTATTATAGATGTTTGCATTTCATTAGATAACAATAGCATAATCCAAGATCACTGAGAAATACACAATCACAAGAGACACAACATTTATCCT
>JZKD02S0852350.1:0-14276 GCA_000966675.3 Picea glauca
GAAATGAAGATAATATGAAGAAGGATATAAATTTTCAAAATATGTTGTGTCCTTCTATGTTTTAATTATGCATTACAATACTTCTTTATGGTTTATAAGTTCCACATGATGGCTCACGCCTTCTTAAAACTAGGGTTTTCACCTTCCTGAAAAAACTTTGACCCTTTGTTGCCTCTATCACATCAACTTGCAACCTGACACTGTTGAAACTATAGTTGTTCCCTATGCATACATCCTCATATATATCCCTTAACCAATTGAATCTATATATCTCTATTCATGTGTCATACATGTGTGTAAAATCATGAACAAGTGTAATAATCCTCACATGGAATATACATCAAATCCTCACTGACATACAAACTCACACTACATCAACAACTTCACAACCACTTCACAACTGCAAGCTCTCAGCCATGTACCACAAAAACCCTTTACGATATGCCAAGAAATACAAGATGTGCCTACACACTAACAAGATGTACCAATGATAGATATCAAATATACCAACACTGTGTCTCTATAGATATAGCTTATACTGTAAGTGCCATACAACCAATAACCTCTCTAGGGAAAATCCTCAAACCCCCATAACCATTTCTCATGTAGACAACAAAATCCAAATACACACAGAAATAAGACATACCTTTTGAACCTGTAGGTAGATCTATTGTACCAAATGATTGTAGACCTTCTTAGAAGCTTGCTTTCAGATTCTAGACACCTGGCATCTTCATCTCCTCATGTTTTCATGAATTTTCCCACATGTACATGCCTTTTTATACTACCATCCCCCGTATGTATGCGCACTTCTCCATTGCATCCCGCGTACACCTCAAAAACTAGGGTTCTTTCATTATTTTTTGAAATTCCAAAACTTTCACCATCAACCTTTCATGCTACCTCATGCTTTTGTAACCTCAGATATATCATGAGTACCTACAATAAATATTACACAATAATAGATATTCAATTTTCTCAAATAGGTGCTAATAGGAGAGCCTTTCTCTCTTATTTATACTTCCATGTAGCTTCCTCAAGGGTTTACCTTCTAACCAACTTAACCCAATTTCCTTATTTTATGGCTAACCCACTTATAACTACTTGTCCACTTATAACCACTTTATCCACAAATATTAAACTCTCCACTTCTAGTTGCAACTAATTTATTTTTAATTATTTTCTTATTGCAACAACTTAACCCATGATTAACTCCTAGTTTCACCCACTTGACTAGTCAACTTCTTCTAGGAGCTTCTAGAATAATTTGACTTCTTTGACCTTCTAGATAACTCATGAGGGTTATCCAACTTCACAAGGACATAACTCGCTAACTGTGAGGAGTTATGTGACATTCCACATATCACTAGAAATTGCATGACATTTACTATCCATGTAGAATAGTCTTACCTACAAATATACTAACTTGCATACCATTATACATCAAAATAAATTAAGTCCCTTAACCATACTGTTGGGACTACCGCAATTTTCTATTGTACTTGCTTCAAGGATTGACATCAATGACAACCAACCCAATTAATCAACAATATCCCCCTTTGGCATTGATGACAACACTTTGATGCAACATTGAATTCATATCGCTTGTCCTCCCTCTGTGACCATTGCTCCCCCTGGAAACATACCTCTGTGCTCTCTCTCCAAGAATCTAACTCTCTATCCATGCATCTAATGAATCTCTCCCCCTTTGTAATCAATGGAAAAGGAAACTGCTCATCGGGGATATTCCCCCTAACTGAATTGTCCTTGGGGCTGCTCCCCATGACTAAATTATTCCTGAAACTGCTCCCTCAAACTGAACTGTCCTCATTATGGTGCTTCCTCATGTAAATATAAGACATATAAGATAAGCATTCAAAAGAATTCATTTTGGAGTAGAAATTACTCCAAGTCTCTATCAAAGATACTCAAAGGATTCCCTTGGAAGCGTGTTTGTAAAGATATCTGCAACCTCTCATTTTGTTCCCACATTTTCAACTCTGATGTTCTTCTCTGGAACCTGTTCTCATATAAAGTGATACTTGATTGGAATGTGCTTCATCTTGGAGTGCATCATTGGATTCTTTGAGATACTGATGGAACTTGTATTATAACAATATATCATAATGGGATCATCATACTCAACCTATATATTTGTTAGACTTTGTTTCATCCATAGAAACTGTGTACAACATGTTGTTGCTACAATATACTATGCTTCGATTGTAGACAATGATACTGATGATTGTTTCTTGCTTATCCAAGATACCAAACACTCACCCAAATAGAGCGTTACTCCACTTGTACTTCTTCAGTCATCAATGCAACCTACCCAATCTCCATCTGTGTAGGAAATAAGTGATAGATCCTTTCCTTTTGGATACCATAGTCTAAATTCTTCTGTACCCTTGAGATATTTGAATATCCTCTTTACAACTAGAACAGGTGATTCCTTTGGTGTTGCTTGAAATCGTGCCACATGTCCAATTGATTTCATTACATATGTTCTGGTTGTTGTCACATAAAGTAAGTTCTCAATCATTGACGTATACTTACTCTGATCTGTAGACTTTGAATCATCATATTTTCTTAATTTGCAACTAGTTTGCATAGGAGTATTTACTGGTTTGCAGTCTTCCATCTCGAACCTCTTTATCATTTCTCTGATGTACTTTGTTTGAGAAATAAAAATTCCTTAGCTGCTTTGACATATCTGAAGACCCATAAAGAAGGATAGTTCTCCAAGTAATGACATTTCAAAATCATTATTCATATCCTTTGCAAATTTTTGGCTCAACCTGTCATCATCACTTCCAAAAATAATATCAACAACATAAAATTCAATTAATAAAATACTATCTTGAGTTACCTTGATGTAGAGGTTGTTGTCTTCATTTCCTTTTTTGAACCCTTGTTGTTGTAGATATCTTTCCAGTCTAGAATACCATGCTCTAGGGGCCTGTTTTAGACCATACAAGGACTTCTTCAACCTACACACATAATCTTCATTCTCTGGCAAATGAAATCCTTATGTTTGCTCAATGTAGACTTTTTCTTTTAGTTCCCCATTCATAAAGGTTGATTTCATGTCCATCTTATACACTTTAATATTCTTGGAACATGCATAAGCTAGGATCAATCTGATTGCTTCCATTCTAGCAACCGGGGAAAAAGTCTCTTTAAATTCGATACCCTCAACATGTGTGTATCCTTTACATACCAATCTAGATTTGTTCCTGGTAACCTGTCCATCTTCATTCAATTTATTTCTGAAGACCCACTTTGTGTCAACTACATTCTTGTACCGTGGTCTTGGTACCAATTCCCAAGTGTCATTCTTCTCTATCTGATCCAACTCTTCATCCATGGCCTTTTTCCAGAATTCGTCCTTGCTAGATTCTTCAAAACTATTTGGTTCAATCGATGATATGAGTTCTAGGTGCAGTTCTTCTGGTGAACGAATTCTTCTTCTAGTCTCAGCTCCTGCATATTTGTTCCCAATAATCTAATCTGAAGGATGATTCTTTTGTATTTGTTTTCTAGGTGTCTTTGGAGGTTCTTGTTGTTCTTTCTCTTCTACTTCTATATGATCTTCTTCATATTCCCCTTCAACTACTTCTTCATCCTTTGATTCTTCTTCGTAAACATATTCCATTGAATCCTTTTCTTCTTCCTTTATTTTCTGTCTACCTATCTCATCAATACTTACATTGATTCTTTCCACAAATTTTTTGAGCCTTAGATGGAAACATTTGTATGCTTTCCTTATACTCGAGTAACCAACAAGTATGCCTTTGTCCACACAAGAATCAAACTTTCTCATTCTATCATCTTCTCTTTTGATGTATCATTTTCTTCTAAAAACTCTGAAGTGATTCACACTCGCTAGTCTTCCTTTCCATAACTTGTAGGGATTTTTATCATTGTTGTTTCTTATCATTACTTTTTTTTGAATGTGAACTGTTGTATGCACTGCATGTGTCCAAAAAACATCTGTCAACTTAGAATCCATTAACATTGTTCGAGCCATTTCCTGTATTGTCATGTTCTTTCTTTCGACAACTCCATTCCATTGAGGTTTCCTAGCAATGTAGAATTGCCTTTTTATTCCATTCTTTCTGAGGAAATCCATAAATTCCTTTGAAGTAAACTCTCCTCCATTATCAGATCTCAAACATTTAATTTTTGAATCCATTTTATTTTCAACCATTTCTTTGTATACCTTGAAGTTTTCATATGCTTCTAACTTCTTCCTCAAAAAACAAACTGCAGTCATCCTTGTATAATCATCAATGAATAACATAAAATATTTCTCACCATTTAAACCTTTTTTTCTAGTTGGTCCAACTAGATCAGTATGCACAATTTCCAGCGGTCTTGTTGTGGAGTATTCCTTTGATTTGAACCTGGTATTTGTTTTCTTTCCTTGTTGACAATGCTTGCATAATGTTATAGTTGTCTTCATGATTTGGGGAATTTCTCTAATTGCTTCCTTTTTGCTGACTCTAACGAGGTTGTCAAAGTTTATGTGACCCATTCTTCTGTGACATAGCTAAACTTCATCTTCCTTTCATAGAAAACACTTTTCATTTCCAATTTCACTTAATACATATATGTTGGTTGAAGTTCTTGCAGTTGTTGCAACCAATCTTCCTGAACCTTCTTTTCTTATCTCCCACTTCTGTGAATCAGTAATAAGTTTGTGAACTTGGTCACACATTTGACTTACACCTAGAAGATTATGTTTCATATCTTCCACTAGTATAACATTGTTTTCCTTGGTATCCTTGTTTACAATTATGATTGTGCCCTTTCCAATTATTCTAGATGAGTCGTCATTTCCAAAGGAGATTTATTCATCTCTTTCCTTTCTCAATGTTAGAAACATGTCCTCATTACCTATCATGTTCTTTGAGAAACCACTGTCAACATACCAACCATGTTTCTTGTGTTTAGCTTGTAGAGAAAGTGTGCATTCATTATTGTTATACTGATTCTACTTTCTTATCCATATTCTCCATTAAGGTTCATGTATGGGATGTTGTTATTATGTTGTGATTCTCTAGGAGGGTCTGTCATTCTACAATCTTTATCCATGTGTCCAAAGTTGTTACACTTGTAGCATTCGACTTCATTGCTCAAGGATTCAAACTTGTTGTAGCTTCTTCTCTGTGTTTCACTAGGCCTTCTTAGATAACCATTTTGTACATGACTTTGAAAGTTGTTTTTGTTTCTACTATTTTCTCTATAATTTACATCTTTATGTCCAAAATTATTACATGCATAACATAAACCAAAAAATATAGTTTGATACCCAAGTGTTGAAGATCTTCTAAAAGGAGTTAATATTTTGAATCCTTCTTTTTCTTGACGCCTGTCTGTTTCTCACTTTTTTTTATTCTGAAATTTGAATCTTCTAGGTGGAGGAGTATCATTGTGATCTTCCTTGTAAAACTTCTTATCTCCCCTGACTATCTCTGCATAGCTTCTTGGATGTGTTTCTTGATCTATTTCTTTGGAGATTGATCCTCTTTATTTCTAATTATATCCTAGCCCGGACTTATCATGATGTGGCCTATGACTGTTGATAATGTTATCCAAAACCTTAGAGTTATTTTGCATGTTTTTCTGTTGAAGGTCTTTTCTCAATGTGACAATCTCTATTTCCAAATTTCCAATGATCCTGTCTTTTTCTTCGAATTGTTCTTTGAGTGCTTCTTTGATTTTTTTTGTCTTCTTCAAATTGATTTTTTTAATTAGAGATCATCTACTCTAATTCTTCAGAGTTGGAATTTTGTGTTTCCTCTTTTATTTTTAGTTGTTGGTAGTGATTTGTTTCTCTTCTTTTCCCTTTTTATAATATCTATGGCACTTAACAATTATTCTATGTAGTCAAATTTTTCCTCTTCATATTATTCTTCAGTGTCTTCTTTATCGGATTCTTCTAATTCCATGAATAGAACTCTTTCTGTCTCAATTTCACTGATTTCATCTTCATCTGATGAGGATTTTTCTTCTTTGGTGCATAAACTTTTCTTGAAGACATTTTTTTTTATTCTTTTTCCTTTATATATTTGTTTTCTATTTGACTCATATTCTTAATTTATTTTATTTTTCTTATGAGGACATTTGTTAGCAAAATGACCAATACCATCACAATTAAAAAAAACCAATGGAATCTTACCTCTATATCTATCGTCAGTTCCCTTTTTCAGACACTTCTTCATCGTCTTTTGAGATGTCATTGTTGTTTCTATCATTTGCTTTCCATTTTTCTTTCCCTTTTTCTTTTACTTCTTGGATGCTTTGAATGGTGCTTCTTTTGTAACTGGATTCTCTTGTTTGGTTGTCATTTCCTAGGATGTGAAAATTCCATGTAGTTCATCCATTCTTATTGAATCTAGATCTATTATTTATTCTAGTGTTGAGACCTTAGGATCAAATATCATTGGAAGATATCTTAGTACCTTTTGAACATTATAGATTCATCAACTTCTTCTCCCAATTCTCTGATTGTATTCATTGTTTCATCAACTTGTAATAAGTAAGTTGCAATATTCTCATCATCCTTCATCTTCAGCTGTTCAAATTGAACTATGTAAGTTTGAATCTTTGTTTCCTTGACTTTTTAATCTCCTTCATAAATATTTTGAATTTTGTCCCAAATCTCCTTTACGGAACTGCAATGCATAATTTTTCCATATACTGAATCACCAAGGCCATTCAGAAGTGAATTTTTGGCTTTTGATTTATTTAGATTGAGTTTTATTTCGTTATCATTTGTTGTTGGAACTGTTGGTTCTTTATGTCCATCTAAAATTGATTGCCAAACCTCAAATCCATGTGCTTGTACATATGTTTTCATCCTTCTACTCCAGAATGCATAATTATGTCCATCAAACTGTGGTATTCCATTTTTATACATATTGTTTCTCTCCATGATCTACCTTTCAGTGGTTAAACTAATTTCTGAAGGAACCTGTTGTGATACCAATTATTGGATTACTGAGAGGGGGGGTGAATCAGTAATAAATATTTTTAATCCTTTTAAACAAAGTATGTAAGTGTTGTTTATCTTTAATATCAATATACCATTATCATTCAATAAGTGCAGAGTCAATAAACCATGAACAATGAACCGTCATACACAAACATAGTAAACTGATATTTTTACATGGAAACCCAATGCGGGAGAAAACCACAAAACATTTTTTCTTATATATATTTAAGAATTACATTCATTGGAAGCACCAACTTCCTTTGTTCTCTAGCTGAAACTGGAAGGAGGCTCTGACCCCCTATATTTTCAGGCTACAACCTAAGGGAACCTTCAACTCCCCAATTCTCTGGCTACAACCAGAAGGACACTACCACCCCCCATATTTTTAGGATACAACCAGAAGGTGGATACAACCACCTATCCTTGCTTTGTCTTGCCGCCTTGAAATATAAGTGAAATGATGAAACCATTGCCACACTGTCACTGTGAGATATACAATTGTAAACGTGTATCAATCTGTGCCAACAACCTGTAACCAACCTATACCAATATCATGTGATCAAATTGTACGTGTAACCTTCCTGTACCAAAAGAAACCAATAGGTATGCTACATGTTTGTGTTGCATCTCGCGTATGTATGTGACCTATCTATACTGCAACATGCATATGTACGCGACCTTTCTATACTGCAACCTGCATATGCCTTATGAAAACTAGGGTTTTCACCTTCCTGAAAAAACTCTGACCCTTTGTTGCCTCTGTCACATCAACCTGTAACCTAAAACCGTGTCCAAACTATAGTTGTTCCCTATGCATACATCTTCATACATATCCCTTAACCAAGTGCACCTATATCTCTCTAGTCATGTGCCATACATGTGTGTATAATCATGAACAAGTGTAATAATCCTCACATGGAATAGACATCAAAAACTCATTGATATACAGCCTCACACTGCATCAACAACTTCACAACAACTTCACAACCACTTCACAACTACAAGCTCTCAACCATGTACCAAAAAAACCCTTATCCATATGACAAGAAATACAATATGTGCCTCAACACTAACAAGATGTACCAATGATAGATATCACATATACCAACACTGTATTTATATAGATCTAGATTATACAGTAAGTTCCATACGACCAATATCCTCTCTAGGGAAAATACTCAAACCCCCATAACCATTTCTCATGTAGATAACTGCAAGATACCAGATATAATAAATATGTATAACAGAAATAAAATGCTAGAAATTGCATAATAACAGTAATATAATTAGCATAATCTCCACAATAACATAGAAATAATATAAGAACAACAACTGAAATAGCACTTCGATTCAGAAAGCAATATTCACAGGCCTCTTCGAGGGGGCAACCTCCAGTAGAGCAGCGATCTATTACAATAATATCCAAGCTAGGGTTTTTATACCCTCGACCCTTATTTATACTAAATATGTCTATTAAGAGAAGCATCTAGAGGAAGATCCTTCTAAAAGAGAAAGCTTCTATTAGGTCTTCTTACATCTGCCTTATTCTATTTTATTGAAAGGCCTTATTAATATTGACCTTTATTACATCCGAATATATTGATCTACCTATGTGTGGGTTAGGACCCTAACATGTCCACCTCCTTAATAACAACCTTGTCCTCAAGGCTTGAGATGTGGAAACTACTGCAGAATGGTAGCTAGTTCCTAAGTGGCATCTACTGGAGTCGTATCTTTCCACTGGACTAGCACTTCCTTGATGGTTCTCTGACACAGGTGATGGTCACATTGGTCCAAAACTACTTCTGGCTGTAGCCAAATGGATCCTTCTTCAGCTAACTCAGGAAGGTTGGTTTGAATTTGGCACCTGGTTCCAATCACCTTCTTTAAGCATGAAACATGAAAAACAGGGTGTAGCTTCGACTGATTGGGCAGAGCTAACTGATATGTGACTTGTCCCACATGCTCGAGAATTGTAAAAGGAACATAAAATTTGGGTGCTAGCTTCTGACAATGCTCAGCCTTGAGGGAAGTTTACTTATATGGTTGCAGTTATAGAAACACCTGATCCCCTTCTGCAAATTGACATTCAGAGCAACCTTGATTTGCTTGCTGCTTCATGCGATTCTGTGCCATGACCAAGTTCTCTTTAAGGGTATGAATAATATCCTCTCGGACTGTAAGTGTTTGGTCAACCACCTGGACCTTCGAGGTACCCGATAAGTATGAGAGAACTAAAGGTGGCTTCTGTCCATATACCGCTTCAAAAGGAGTCATGCAAGTGGTTGTATGGTATGAAGTGTTGTACCACCATTCGGCTAGGGGTAACCATTGAGCCCACTAGTGTTGTTTTTTAGAGGAAAAGCACCTCATATATGTTTCCAAACACTTGTTGACAACTTCCATTTGACCATCTCTCTAAGGATGATAAGTTGAGCTGAGATGCAATTGGGTGCCTTATAGCTTAAACAGTTCTTGCCAAAAATTGCTTGTGAAAGTTGGGTCACGATCAGAAACAATAGAGTGCGGCATGCCATGAAGCTTGAAGACCTGGTCCATGAAAATTTGAGCCACCGTGGATGCAGTAAATGGGTGGTGAAGAGTGCAGAAATGTGCATACTTGGAAAGGCGATCCACAACCACCATTATGACTGATTTATTCCCTGATTTGGGTAAGCCAATAATAAAGTCCATAGAGATATCCTTCCAAATAGCAGGGGGAATCAGAAGTGGTTATAGTGTGCCCAAAGATTTGACTATTTCTCCCTTTTTGCATTGAGACACCTCACATTTAGTGACAAAATTACAAATGTCCTGTTTCATACCATCCCAGAAAAAAGAACGTTTGACCCTGTCATATGTTTTGGTGAACCCTGAGTGCCCCATTGTGGGTGTAGCATTAAGCTCAAAAAGTACTATGGATTTAAGATTTGATTGTTTACTTAAATACAAATGGCCTTTGTATAGAAGCTCATCCTGGAGCCAGGAGTACCCTGGGGGAGTCATAGCCTTGGTCTGCAATTGCTAGATCAGATGCGAAATTTTGGGATCTTGAAGCCATTCCTGGTGCACAGCTTGGAGCCAATCAGGTACAATGAAGGAAAGAGAAAAAAGGGATCCTTCTTCTTCATATTTTTGGGACAGTGCATCTGCCACTACATTTTCTTTTCCCTTCTTGTAAATGATCTCATAATCATATCCAAAGAGATTAGTCACCCATTTTTGTTGCTCTGGGGAGGAAATGTGTTGTTCTAGAAAGTACTTGAGGCTTTGATTGTCGGTCTTAATTTGGAAGCGTTGCCCCAAGAGATAAGGGTACCACAGATCAACAGCATGCAGAATAGCCAACATTTCCTTTTCATAAATGGGTTTTCCCAGATTCCTTTTAGATAGTTGCTTGCTAGTGAAGGCCAAAGGTCGACCCTCTTGCATAAGGACAATGTCGATTCCTTTCCCTGAGGCATCACATTCCAACACAAAGTTCTTTGTGAAATTAGGAAGGGCTAGAACTGGAGTGGTGCACATGGCCATCTTCAAGGTTTGAAAAGATTGAGAAGCGGCTGGAGTCCAAGTGAAAGAGTTCTTTTTTAGGAGAATAGTGATAGGTGCTGTAATCTTTCCATAGTTCTTAACAAATTTGCGATAATACCCTATTAGGCCCCAAAATCCATGGAAGCATTTGAGAGTCTTTGGGTGCAGCCAGTCATGCATAGCTTCAATATTTTTTGGGTCCACCCTGACGCCATCCTTGCCCACTAGATGACCCAAGTATTCTACTTCTGAGGCACCAAAAGAACATTTAGACTGTTTCAGGAAAAGTTGGTGCTAAGAGAGTAGATGGAGAACTTGATCCACATGAGTAAGATGGTATGTCTAGGTTTTTCTATAGATGAGGATATCATCAAATAAAACTAAGACAAAATGACGGAGAAAAGGACGGGAGACATGATTCATGAGGCTTTGGAAGGTGGAGGGGGCATTACATAGGCCAAAGGGCATGACCAAAAAATCATAGTGGCTCTCATGAGTTAGAAAGGCCATCTTGGGGATGTTTGCCTCTTTCATACATATCTAGTGATAGCCCGAGCGAATATCAAGTTTAGTAAAGAATTGGGCTCCACTCAATTCATCCAGGAGGTCATCAATGACAGGAATGGGAAATTTATCTTTAATGGTTAGTTTGTTGAGGGCACGAAAGTCAGGACACATTCTCCAAGAACCTTCTTTCTTCAGGACCATGAATACTGGAGAAGATTAAGGGTTCGTACTAGGATGGATAACGCCTACAGTAAGGAGTTCCTGGACCATTTTCTCAATTTCATTTTTTTGTGAAAAGGGGTGGCGATACGGACGGATATTGGGAGGAAGGATTCCTGGTACAAGAGGAATGGAATGATCATGAACACCGCGAGAAGGAGGGAGTCCTTGGGGAATGGAAAATACCATTTGATATTTAGAAAGGAGGGCTTGGAGGTCTTGCGGCACTGGGGGTGTCTCTGTTGCTTGTATGGCATGGAGTTGGGCAATGACACCAAAATGACCTTTTTTGAGAAGCTTTTCCATGCGATGGGAACTAATGACCTCAAGTGAACTAGCAGTGATGCCTTGGAATTTATATTGGTGGCCTTCCTGGTCAAATTGCATGGTTAAGTCCTTAAAATCCATGAGAATGGGACCCAAGGTCCTTAGCCAGTCTGCACCCAACACAATGTCACAACCACCCATGTCGATAGCAAACATATGGGATTTGAGGTGGTAGTCACCGATTTGGAGATGCACATTTTCACAGCGCCCTCCACATTTCATGGAACCACCATTAGCAATCATAATTTGGAAATTGTTGATGGCATGGATGTAGCAATGGGTTTCTTGGGCAATGCAGAGATGAATAAAATTATGGGTACTTCCACTATCAACCAAAATGATGACCTTTCGATGCTTGATGTAACCAATTAACTTGAGGGTTTGTGGGGTGGAGAAGCCAGTGAGAGCATTGATGGAAATGATTGGTTCTACTTCTGGAGGGTCAGAGGGAGGGGTTATGTTAGTGATTTCAGGTGATTCAGGCACAATGGGAGTTTCAACATCCTCTTCTGAAATATTCTTAGAGATGGCCATAAAAATATTTTGTTCCTTACATTTGTGGCTCGAGAAATATTTGTCATCACAATTATAACAAAGGCCTTTGAGTTGGTGTTCATCCATTTCAGCCCCAGTCAATTTTTGGATCTTTAATGGGGTGAAGGGAGTAGTGGGATTTATGGGTTTAGGATGAGGGATAAAGGAAGGTTTATGGGTTTGAGAGGATACAACTTGTTGTGCTTCTTTATATTTTTTAGTAGCCTCCACCCAACTTGAAGGTCGAGCCATGAGGACATGGGCCTGAATCTCCTCTTTGAGACCACTGATAAAACACTCTCGAAAGAAAGCATCTGTCATGCCCTCTGTTTGAAAATCCAGGCGCTCAAATGCAGCTATGAAGTCTTCGACTGTTCCTGATTGTTTCAATTTTGTCAAATAACCCAAATGGTTGGTCTCAGTGTCAAAGCATTCATAAAGCTCAGTCACAAATTGGGTCCAAGCAATATACCCTTGACGAGAAGTTTTTCTCCATTGCCACCATTGCCAGCATTCTTGATCTAGATGGAGAACACCATACCGGAGTTTGGCCAAGTCATTTGTAATTTTGTATAAAGAGAAATAATGTTCCATTTGGGTGACCCAATCAGTGGGGTCTGAGCCATCAAATTTGGTTACATCCACCCGCAGAAGGTGTATGTCACATTGAAAGTGATGGGGCTAAAAGGTATGGGAATGGGAGGAAGGTTCACCTTCAGTCTTTGGAGGTGCATCAGGAAAAGGGTCATCGGTAGGGATATTTAGTTTGGTGAAAAGTGATGCAAAGATAGATTCAAGCTGGGTGGTCAGTTCTTATTTGACTTCCTCCATTGAGGAATACACGGATGCATTTATGGTTGTATTGATGGATGTATCTCAGGAGGCAATAGTAGCACTGAGTTGTTTCGCTTCTTTTTGGGTCTCGAGGAAACTAGATTGCAAGGTGTTGAAGCAAGACTCCAGTTCTTGGCTATGGGTATGGGCCATGAGGATGGGTGAACTGAAAAGGGGTGGGCGAGGTCAAAATTTTTTTCCAAAAATTATATGGATGAATGTGATAAGGGAAAAGAGATGAATCCAATGGAATAGGTCTCAAATAATGGAGAAAAAAATTCCAGACATTTTTTTTTTTACACACCTGCAGAGTTATACTTCAGTCTGAAGAATACTGCAGTGATGAAATCCCCAAATTCTTAACCAGAAAGAAATGTGTATTTACTTGGCAACCCGAACACAGTTACATGGCAATAGATCTGGTCGGTTTTAATTTGTTTATGTTTCTGTCCCCCAAGGGTTAGGTATTCAAGGGTTCTACAGACAAGGGTTTTCCATGTGCTATAGCTCTCTGATATACATGCGGGGTCCAATAGTGGTACTCGGCCCAATATGTCAGGGCACTAACTAAGGAGAATAGACCGTACCCTTAGCCGTACTACCCGACTACCTAGGTACTAGAGAGTATCTTCCTAAGTGTTGTTCTCAGTGACACTATAGCAGTCCAGTGGCCGATAGGTTTATCTAAAGAGGGCTTCAAGAAATCTAGGTCGATCCGTACACATGTGTTGTCTTATGCGCTACCACTCGAAGTGGTACCAATAGGGGTTACAAGGGTAGCCAACAGATGTGCGCTTAAGAACCACTTGTATTTCATGTGTGTATGAATCCCTCAACCATAGGTTTATGCACATAACGACAGATCTCTGTGGCTTAAAGATGCTGGAATACGTCTCTACTCTGAAAACAAAATTCCCACAATTTATGCCAAGGAAAGTGCTCTGATACCACTTGCAAGATACCAGATATAATAAATACGCAGAACAAAAATAAAATGCTAGAAATGGCAGAATAACAATAATATAACCAGCATAATCTCCACAATAACACATAAATAATATAAGAACAACAACTGAAATAACACTTTGATTTAAAAACAATGTTCACAGGCCTCTTCAAGGGGGCAACCTCCAGTTGAGTTGGGATGTGTTAAAATAATCTCCAAGCTAGGGTTTCATACCCTCAACCCTTATTTCTACTAAATATGTATATTAAGAGAAGAATCTAGAGGAAGATCCTTCTAGAAGCAGAAGCTTCTATTAGGTCTTCTTACATCCACCTTATTCTATTTTATTGAAAGGCCTTATTAATATTGACCTTTATT
>JZKD02S0852361.1:0-14276 GCA_000966675.3 Picea glauca
TGGTTGAATGAGAAGTTTCCAATTTGAAAATAGTTTCATCTTTCTCCTTTTCTCCAACCACTTCCAAGATTCTTGATTCATAAAAAATGTCTTGAAATAATTCTTCCTTTATACAATGATTGTGTTTCCATGATGAAGTTGCAAAGATGAATAACTGCTGAAAATTTGTGGGGAACTGTAAGGATGTATTTTTTTTCCATCAACAACTTCATTATCTTTAGAAATAAAACATATCGCCCATGGATCCTCTTGTTGAAAATTCTCTTCTTTTAATGCTTGGAAGATATCTTCTTCATTAAACTCTACTTCAAACGAAAAATTAATATCATAAAATATTGATGTAAAGTGATGATTTTCATCATAAATTCTATTCATCCAATGTAAACATTCTTCTCATGGCTCGATGTAAGTTGTCTCTACTATTTGAGAATTTGTTGCCACATTTTCATCATGATCATTACTCTCAAACTAAACACATGAGGGGTGAAAATTTTCCTTCAGGGGAGCATGTAGAGGATGATATTTTTCTTGAATTGAAACATTATAGTTCTCATTTTCATTTTCAAAATCAAGATCTGAAAAAAAAANAACCCTTGATGTTCTATGGATGAGTGGTGTAAGAATCATGTAGTCCAAAGACTTGGCACTCCAGAAGACTTGGGAGAGGTATATTTTCCAGTTCTAAGCTCGGTTTTGAGCATGCAGGGAGAGGTTGAAAAGTCCTGGACGAGAAGGATGTGATAGAAATCCCATAATTAGGATTTGAGATAGTTAAAGAAAACAAAATTATGATGCTCCACCCCTTAAAAAGAGAATTTAGGTGTCGAGTGTGTTAAATTGGTATCAAATCATGGTTACAACACTTGGCCTGTGTGGGCTCATGGATGAGTTGTGTAAAAACCACATTTAAAGGACTTTTAATGGTGACACCCTATCTTAACTATTTCCTAAAGAGTTTGGTTAACTGAAGAAAAGAATGAAGCTTTCTACTATGTGAGTATTTAAGAAATATGAAGTATGTGTTGTTCATAAACTAATGGAATTTTGGATAACAATAGGTGTTTTGTAAGTACTCAAGTATTCTGTAAATCGTGGGAAAAATACAAGTATAAAGGATGGTGACGCCTCAGGAAGTGGGGTATGGATACCACAATAGAGACGAAGAATCTGACGAAAGGAGGGAGGTGGAAACCCCTTCGGATCTGGATGAAATTGTAAGGAGCCTCATGGCCGAATTATAGAGTTGCACGAATGACAATGAGAGATTGATAAAGGAGAAATAAAAACAAATAGAAATTAATGCAGTCTTGTTGTATATCTTATCTGACATACAGAGGCAATTGCAGCATGGACCCACAACTAGTCATGTGGACCGATGACATACAAAGAGAAGTCAAAGTCCACCTGAGATACGAAAATGTGGTCGCATAAGTGGCTACACTAGGAGGAGTGCCTCGAGGAAGGCCCAACCTGGAGGCAAATGACACTCATTGGGAGAGTCCTCTGGGAAGGAAACTGGAAACTACAAGGGATATTCTAGTAGCAAAACTAGCTCACATTCTCAAAGGAAAGGAAAGAAGCGAAAGCATTCCAAAAGTTGTGATCCTGATGCATTCAAGAAATCCAAACTACCCTCTTTCGATGGAGAGATTAAGGAAGGGGACGAAGTATAAGCTTGGATGCTTGGTTTAAAGAAGTACTTCAGAGTCCATGACTACTCTGAAAACTTGAAGGCTCCAATAACCATATTCAACGTTAATGGGAAGACTTCCATTTGGTGGGAAGATCTTAGGAATGTGAAAGGAATCCATGAGAAGGACTTATCATGGAAACAGTTTGAGGAATACTTCAAGAATAAGTATATGTCAGAGAAATACTTTGATGGGAAGACTAAAGAGTTCTATGAACTCAATCTGGGACAAATCACCATAGAGGAATATATCAATAAATTCCTTGAGATGATAAGGTATGTACCCTACATAAAGGATGAAAAGGTAAAAGTGAAATGATTTATTAGTGGGTTACCTCAATCCTACCAGAACAATATTGAGTTTGACGAGCCAAAGACCTTAGAAGATACTATCCAAAAGGAAAGGTATTGTTATGAGCAGTTCAGGAATCAGACAGAACCTCGTGAGGACTGGAAGAAGAAAAGTAGTTCGGGATTCAAGAAGAAGGGGTTTATATCCTCAATATTTAAGAACTATGGGAAGGGTTCTAGGATGAGACTTCCTACTAAAAGTGTGTATAAACATAATTTCCCCTTCCAGAGTGGAAATAAACATTTTGGAGCAACCTCAGGAAAGACTAATAACCCAAAGTGAGAACCCTTGAAATGTTGGGGTTGTGGAGAAGAACATCTGCTGAGGGATTGTCCACACAGAAAATAGAACAATATGAGAGTCTACAACATTCAAGAAGCTACCACATTCAATGATGTGGCTAGGAGCATGCCATAGATTTATGAAGCCTTGGATAATAAAAAAGCCGACCACCAAGCTTCAGTGGTGGAGATGGAAGGTATAATTGCTAACCATCTAGTTTCTATTTTAATTGACCATGGTTCTAATTTGAGTTATGTGGACCCTCAGATTGTTGATAAGTGTAAACTGCAACTAGTTAGACATGTTATTCCATTGTTGTTACAACTAGCCACTAGAACCAAAATAAACGTAGCATAGGTCATACCAGCTTGCCAATTCATTATGGATGGATTTCCTACCCAAGCGACCCTTAACATACTTCCCCTAGGATATTATGACCTGTTTATTGGTATGGACTAGGTAACCACTTATAAAACCAGGTTGGACTGTTACCATAAAACTTTGAAATGTGAAAATGAAGAAGGGCGAAAAATAACCCTCCAAGGGATTGAGAAGCCTGTCTCAGTGAAATGAATATCAACCCTTCAATTGAAAATGTATTGCAGAAAGGGATGTCCTCTACATGCAATACAGGTGTTTGAATATGTTGAGGATGAAAACCCAAACCTAGAGGACCACCTCATATTAAGAGAGTATAAATATGTGTTCCCATAAGAGGTACTAGGTCTACCTCCGAGAAGAGACATTGACTTCTTGATAGAACTTGCACCAGGAGTAGTGCCAGTGTCTAGAACGCCGTATAGGATGAGTACACCAGATCNAACCCTTGATGTTCTATGGATGAGTGGTGTAAGAATCATGTAGTCCAAAGACTTGGCACTCCAGAAGACTTGGGAGAGGTATATTTTCCAGTTCTAAGCTCGGTTTTGAGCATGCAGGGAGAGGTTGAAAAGTCCTGGACGAGAAGGATGTGATAGAAATCCCATAATTAGGATTTGAGATAGTTAAAGAAAACAAAATTATGATGCTCCACCCCTTAAAAAGAGAATTTAGGTGTCGAGTGTGTTAAATTGGTATCAAATCATGGTTACAACACTTGGCCTGTGTGGGCTCATGGATGAGTTGTGTAAAAACCACATTTAAAGGACTTTTAATGGTGACACCCTATCTTAACTATTTCCTAAAGAGTTTGGTTAACTGAAGAAAAGAATGAAGCTTTCTACTATGTGAGTATTTAAGAAATATGAAGTATGTGTTGTTCATAAACTAATGGAATTTTGGATAACAATAGGTGTTTTGTAAGTACTCAAGTATTCTGTAAATCGTGGGAAAAATACAAGTATAAAGGATGGTGACGCCTCAGGAAGTGGGGTATGGATACCACAATAGAGACGAAGAATCTGACGAAAGGAGGGAGGTGGAAACCCCTTCGGATCTGGATGAAATTGTAAGGAGCCTCATGGCCGAATTATAGAGTTGCACGAATGACAATGAGAGATTGATAAAGGAGAAATAAAAACAAATAGAAATTAATGCAGTCTTGTTGTATATCTTATCTGACATACAGAGGCAATTGCAGCATGGACCCACAACTAGTCATGTGGACCGATGACATACAAAGAGAAGTCAAAGTCCACCTGAGATACGAAAATGTGGTCGCATAAGTGGCTACACTAGGAGGAGTGCCTCGAGGAAGGCCCAACCTGGAGGCAAATGACACTCATTGGGAGAGTCCTCTGGGAAGGAAACTGGAAACTACAAGGGATATTCTAGTAGCAAAACTAGCTCACATTCTCAAAGGAAAGGAAAGAAGCGAAAGCATTCCAAAAGTTGTGATCCTGATGCATTCAAGAAATCCAAACTACCCTCTTTCGATGGAGAGATTAAGGAAGGGGACGAAGTATAAGCTTGGATGCTTGGTTTAAAGAAGTACTTCAGAGTCCATGACTACTCTGAAAACTTGAAGGCTCCAATAACCATATTCAACGTTAATGGGAAGACTTCCATTTGGTGGGAAGATCTTAGGAATGTGAAAGGAATCCATGAGAAGGACTTATCATGGAAACAGTTTGAGGAATACTTCAAGAATAAGTATATGTCAGAGAAATACTTTGATGGGAAGACTAAAGAGTTCTATGAACTCAATCTGGGACAAATCACCATAGAGGAATATATCAATAAATTCCTTGAGATGATAAGGTATGTACCCTACATAAAGGATGAAAAGGTAAAAGTGAAATGATTTATTAGTGGGTTACCTCAATCCTACCAGAACAATATTGAGTTTGACGAGCCAAAGACCTTAGAAGATACTATCCAAAAGGAAAGGTATTGTTATGAGCAGTTCAGGAATCAGACAGAACCTCGTGAGGACTGGAAGAAGAAAAGTAGTTCGGGATTCAAGAAGAAGGGGTTTATATCCTCAATATTTAAGAACTATGGGAAGGGTTCTAGGATGAGACTTCCTACTAAAAGTGTGTATAAACATAATTTCCCCTTCCAGAGTGGAAATAAACATTTTGGAGCAACCTCAGGAAAGACTAATAACCCAAAGTGAGAACCCTTGAAATGTTGGGGTTGTGGAGAAGAACATCTGCTGAGGGATTGTCCACACAGAAAATAGAACAATATGAGAGTCTACAACATTCAAGAAGCTACCACATTCAATGATGTGGCTAGGAGCATGCCATAGATTTATGAAGCCTTGGATAATAAACAAGACGACCACCAAGCTTCAGTGGTGGAGATGGAAGGTATAATTGCTAACCATCTAGTTTCTATTTTAATTGACCCTGGTTCTAATTTGAGTTATGTGGCCCCTCAGATTGTTGATAAGTGTAAACTGCAACTAGTTAGACATGTTATTCCATTGTTGTTACAACTAGCCACTAGAACCAAAATAAACGTAGCATAGGTCATACCAGCTTTCCAATTCATTATGGATGGATTGCCTACCCAAGCGACCCTTAACATACTTCCCCTAGGATATTATGACCTGTTTATTGGTATGGACTAGGTAACCACTTATAAAACCAGGTTGGACTGTTACCATAAAACTTTGGAATGTGAAAATGAAGAAGGGAGAAAAATAACCCTCCAAGGGATTGAGAAGCCTGTCTCAGTGAGATGAATATCAACCCTTCAATTGAAAATGTATTGCAGAAAGGGATGTCCTCTACATGAAATACAGGTGTTCGAATATGTTGAGGATGAAAACCCAAACCTAGAGGACCACCCCATATTAAGAGAGTATAAAGATGTGTTCCCATAAGAGGTACTAGGTCTACCTCCGAGAAGAGACATTGACTTCTTGATAGAACTTGCACCAGGAGTAGTGCCAGTGTCTAGAACGTCGTATAGGATGAGTACACCAGATCTAGTTGAGATCAAGCTACAACTAGAGGAGATGATGAACAAAGGCTACATCTGATCCAGCGTGTCTCCATGGGGAGCACCCGTCTTGTTTGTGAAGTAGAAATATGGCACACTCCAACTGTGCATAGAATATATAAAACTCAATAAGACAACCATAAAGAACATGTATCTCTTACCAAGAATCGATGACTTGTTTGACCAATTAAGGGGTGCTTCCATGTAACACCCCAAGGCTGAGCCACTACTGAATTGTAATTATTTTTATAGGTTGGTGAGCCAAGTGTTTATAAGCTGGAATACTTATATGTTTATTAGGCCAAATATCCTAGATGCTTAAGGCCAGTGATCCTATTTTTGTATATGTAAACACTCATATCATTAATAAAATTACATCACTACGTGTAGAACGACCACGAAGAAAGATTTATGGGGGACTAAGCTCCACTAGGTAGGGAAAGGGAAGGGGCTAAGTGTCTAGGAATAGGGACTAAGCTAAAGGGATTACCTTTAAAGGGATAATATTATATTATTATTTCCAAAAGGATAAGGTTGACATAACCTGTGTTATCCTAAGTTCCTAGGGAAAGGGAATGAGTGTTAAGTGGAGCACATGCAGCTTCAGGAAGACATGTGTCAACCTAGAAACATGTAGTTTTTAAGTGGGAAAATAAGCTCATTGGGGGTTCCCTCACCATTCTCGCGAACCTCATGACTCTCGTGATGGTTTCCACTCTGGAATTAGCCATACTCCCCTTTAATTCACACACTGGGACAGTGAGAGCCTTGACACAACCAACCATTGCCTCCTTCATCGATCTCTACAACTTCTGAAACCCACACACTCGTGTTATGAAGCTAACAGTTTTTCTTGTGAAGAAAAACATGACTGCGTAGTGTCTGGCCATATCGCTCCTTAGCCTTTGATGTTTCTAACCACGTTTTCTCTGGACTGGTGTGACTTTTTTTCATCACCAGAGCCCATACCCATTTTTTATTGTGGAGGTTACCCGCTGGACTTAGGAGCTGGATCGAAGAGGTAGGTTGCCCGAACTATGAAAAAATCTCTCCAGGTGAGAGAGTGTGATGAGGAAGTGAGTCTCCTAGAGGGAATCTCGTAGCATCTACAATACTTCGAGACTTCATGTTCAACCTGTTGCTCAATCCCTGGAAAGGAGGTGGAAATTCTATGGACTTGTGATAGTGAAGGTGGACACTCCTAGGATGGAACTAGTGTGTGGGGAATGAGGGTCTATGGGTTGTGGGCTTAAGTGGCTCCTGGGAGAAAATACTTCTTGTTCATCTGTGCGAATTTTCTGTTGTCCTTTCCAAGCCTAGGAATCCCTTTCCCAATGGATTTTAGTCCCATCTCGGGGGTGACCCACTGCTGAGCGTGATGAGCAGTGTGGTTTAAGGCTGGGAGGTTCATGGAAGGTCTGCACGTAGTTGGTGGTCATCTATTAAAATATAAGTACCAAATATTTGTTCTTTGTATGACGTGTATCTTGAAATCAAGTTATAATTTTATTAGAATTGTCTGTATATATTGCATGTATGTTTTAATGTTGTTTCTGCATGAATAGGTGTATGAACAGAAATCTATAACTGTTTAAATTGCATTAGATAGATATGTATATAAATATATATGGTATCAGAGCATGAAAGTTATTCAGTGGCATGGCCTGGTGTGTTGGTTTAAGGGCGGGAATGTCACAAAATGGTATCAGAGAAGAAAAACCAAAAGATACAGTTGTTTAGGTAGTGTTACCCGGAAGAGGTTTGAGGGCCGACAACATTACAAAATGGTATTAGAGACATGGTTTCGACACTGATCCTAGATGAGCCATGTTAGTGGTTAATGAGACAAATATTTCAGAGTGAATTGTTGTCAAAAGGGATAAAATACGAATTTCAGAGCGCCCTTGGGTGCCAAGAGAATACCTTGGCCATGTTATATAGCTCAGGAGGTATAATGGTTTATGGAATGGAAACAGAGAAAGAATCCACAACAACCGTTGTGTTCAACTGTGAGGTTTGAAACTGGGCTGTAGGATTTGTTCGGGAGGAAGAAGATCTTTCACAACTGTCAAATCTGGAGAAAAGTGCATGAAAATTAACACCTAAGTCCTTTAGACTATGGGTTATAAGAAAAGGGGGTCGAAGCCCGAAGTTTCGAAGTTTTGGAGTGGATCTACACCGTAGATTCGGGGAGAAGTGCTTGAACATTGGATCGATCGAAGACATATCAAAACCATTAGGCCGAGTCAAGAGAAAGAGGTAAGGTGAAGTGGTGAAAAATAGATTTGCGCGCCAGTGATTGTGATCCGTAGATCTCACAACAGTTCGATAGCTCGACGTTNGGATTGTCCACACAGAAAATAGAACAATATGAGAGTCTACAACATTCAAGAAGCTACCACATTCAATGATGTGGCTAGGAGCATGCCATAGATTTATGAAGCCTTGGATAATAAACAAGACGACCACCAAGCTTCAGTGGTGGAGATGGAAGGTATAATTGCTAACCATCTAGTTTCTATTTTAATTGACCCTGGTTCTAATTTGAGTTATGTGGCCCCTCAGATTGTTGATAAGTGTAAACTGCAACTAGTTAGACATGTTATTCCATTGTTGTTACAACTAGCCACTAGAACCAAAATAAACGTAGCATAGGTCATACCAGCTTTCCAATTCATTATGGATGGATTGCCTACCCAAGCGACCCTTAACATACTTCCCCTAGGATATTATGACCTGTTTATTGGTATGGACTAGGTAACCACTTATAAAACCAGGTTGGACTGTTACCATAAAACTTTGGAATGTGAAAATGAAGAAGGGAGAAAAATAACCCTCCAAGGGATTGAGAAGCCTGTCTCAGTGAGATGAATATCAACCCTTCAATTGAAAATGTATTGCAGAAAGGGATGTCCTCTACATGAAATACAGGTGTTCGAATATGTTGAGGATGAAAACCCAAACCTAGAGGACCACCCCATATTAAGAGAGTATAAAGATGTGTTCCCATAAGAGGTACTAGGTCTACCTCCGAGAAGAGACATTGACTTCTTGATAGAACTTGCACCAGGAGTAGTGCCAGTGTCTAGAACGTCGTATAGGATGAGTACACCAGATCTAGTTGAGATCAAGCTACAACTAGAGGAGATGATGAACAAAGGCTACATCTGATCCAGCGTGTCTCCATGGGGAGCACCCGTCTTGTTTGTGAAGTAGAAATATGGCACACTCCAACTGTGCATAGAATATATAAAACTCAATAAGACAACCATAAAGAACATGTATCTCTTACCAAGAATCGATGACTTGTTTGACCAATTAAGGGGTGCTTCCATGTAACACCCCAAGGCTGAGCCACTACTGAATTGTAATTATTTTTATAGGTTGGTGAGCCAAGTGTTTATAAGCTGGAATACTTATATGTTTATTAGGCCAAATATCCTAGATGCTTAAGGCCAGTGATCCTATTTTTGTATATGTAAACACTCATATCATTAATAAAATTACATCACTACGTGTAGAACGACCACGAAGAAAGATTTATGGGGGACTAAGCTCCACTAGGTAGGGAAAGGGAAGGGGCTAAGTGTCTAGGAATAGGGACTAAGCTAAAGGGATTACCTTTAAAGGGATAATATTATATTATTATTTCCAAAAGGATAAGGTTGACATAACCTGTGTTATCCTAAGTTCCTAGGGAAAGGGAATGAGTGTTAAGTGGAGCACATGCAGCTTCAGGAAGACATGTGTCAACCTAGAAACATGTAGTTTTTAAGTGGGAAAATAAGCTCATTGGGGGTTCCCTCACCATTCTCGCGAACCTCATGACTCTCGTGATGGTTTCCACTCTGGAATTAGCCATACTCCCCTTTAATTCACACACTGGGACAGTGAGAGCCTTGACACAACCAACCATTGCCTCCTTCATCGATCTCTACAACTTCTGAAACCCACACACTCGTGTTATGAAGCTAACAGTTTTTCTTGTGAAGAAAAACATGACTGCGTAGTGTCTGGCCATATTGCTCCTTAGCCTTTGATGTTGCTAACCACGTTTTCTCTGGACTGGTGTGACTTTTTTTCATCACCAGAGCCCATACCCATTTTTTATTGCGGAGGTTACCCGCTGGACTTAGGAGCTGGATAGAAGAGGTAGGTTGCCCGAACTATGAAAAAATCTCTCCAGGTGAGAGAGTGTGATGAGGAAGTGAGTCTCCTAGAGGGAGTCTCGTAGCATCTACAGTACTTCGAGACTTCATGTTCAACCTGTTTCTCAATCCCTGGAAAGGAGGTGGAAATTCTATGGACTTGTGATAGTGAAGGTGGACACTCCTAGGCTGGAACTAGTGTGTGGGGAATGAGGGTCTATGGGTTGTGGGCTTAAGTGGCTCCTGGGAGAAAATGCTTCTTGTTCATCTGTGCGAATTTTCTGTTGTCCTTTCCAAGCCTAGGAATCCCTTTCCCAATGGATTTTAGTCCCATCTCGGGGGTGACCCACTGTTGAGCGTGATGAGCAGCGTGGTTTAAGGCTGGGAGGTTCATGGAAGGTCTACACGTAGTTGGTGGTCATCTATTAAAATATAAGTACCAAATATTTGTTCTTTGTATGACATGTATCTTGAAATCAAGTTATAATTTTATTAGAATTGTCTGTATATATTGCATGTATGTTTTAATGTTGTTTTTGCATGAATAGGTGTATGAACACAAATCTATAACTGTTTAAATTGCATTAGATAGATATGTATATAAATATATATGGTATCAGAGCATGAAAGTTATTCAGTGGCATGGCCTGGTGTGTTGGTTTAAGGGCGGGAATGTCACAAAATGGTATCAGAGAAGAAAAACCAAAAGATACAGTTGTTTAGGTAGTGTTACCCGGAAGAGGTTTGAGGGCCGACAACATTACAAAATGGTATTAGAGACATGGTTTCGACACTGATCCTAGATGAGCCATGTTAGTGGTTAATGAGACAAATATTTCAGAGTGAATTGTTGTCAAAAGGGATAAAATACGAATTTCAGAGCGCCCTTGGGTGCCAAGAGAATACCTTGGCCATGTTATATAGCTCAGGAGGTATAATGGTTTATGGAATGGAAACAGAGAAAGAATCCACAACAACCGTTGTGTTCAACTGTGAGGTTTGAAACTGGGCTGTAGGATTTGTTCGGGAGGAAGAAGATCTTTCACAACTGTCAAATCTGGAGAAAAGTGCATGAAAATTAACACCTAAGTCCTTTAGACTATGGGTTATAAGAAAAGGGGGTCGAAGCCCGAAGTTTCGAAGTTTTGGAGTGGATCTACACCGTAGATTCGGGGAGAAGTGCTTGAACATTGGATCGATCGAAGACATATCAAAACCATTAGGCCGAGTCAAGAGAAAGAGGTAAGGTGAAGTGGTGAAAAATAGATTTGCGCGCCAGTGATTGTGATCCGTAGATCTCACAACAGTTCGATAGCTCGACGTTTGGGAGAATTGGAGTGTGCTAGGGTGAAAATTTCTGAATCCTGAAGTCTTGAAGTGACGTGGTCTACTGACATCACCAGGGATGATGTGGATACATGGGATGTGTGCCATGTGTTAGTGATTTAAGAACCTTTGGAAGATAGAAACACCAGTTAGAATGTGACATCTGTCACCTGTCATATTGGCACACATGTCCGCTTCTAATATTCCGCCACGTGGAACTCTTCTTGAGCATGGTTAGTTGTTAAACATTATTTTGGTCACCCCAGTGATCCTTTTATAGCATGTGTTCATGTTCCCAAAAGAGCCTTGCTTCATGAGAAAAGTGATTGGCTTTCTCTTCTAAAAAAGCCTATTAAAGAAGATCATCGTAGGATTCACCATACGCAGAGTGCGGCGATGCCTGATCACCGCCCTCTGCCCTGAAATTGGTTTGTGATGACGTCACAGGTTGTCCTATACCTAGGGTGCGACGATGCTAAAAGACTAAGAAAAGGTTGAGCTTCATGAAAGTTCTAGAAGAGGATCTTCTAGAAGATGAGGTGGTTTCCGAATAGAGGGGATCTTACTCGCGTCTCTGATTTCGTGGGATCATCCTAATATCTTTAACCATCTCTCTTTCCCCTATATAAAGAGGGATTTCTCATGGAAAAGGCTAAGGTTAATGAAGGTTGAATAGGCTAAGAATTGTATGAGGAATTCTACTTCAGTTCATGCTTGAGGGTTTCATTTTGGTTCATGAAGTCATTGTGGATCTTCTTCATGCAAGTTTGGAGCAAGTGTGTGTTGGAGCAAAGGGCCATCAAAAGGGGRCCTTACAACACCAAGGMTTTTGGTTGTATCTTCCACTTTTACTTAATATAATGCAGTGACATGTTTCTTTCCCATAAAACCATTCTTGTTTTATTGTATGATTCCTTGATCACATGCATAAGTTTTCATTGAGTATACTATTGTTTCTTTCACTTTGGTTGGTTTGTGTTCCCTTGTAGATCCAATATCATAGGAGAACCAGAGTGGCGCAAGGACAACAAAGATACAAGGAAGCAATATTTAAATGATATGTCGCTCATCTCTTGTTTGATAGTAAATCCAATGATTAGATCTTAGGGAAAGCATCATGTCCTATCTTGTTTTGTTCTAGATCTAGGTGGATCTAGGGAGATCAGTTTATGTCTGCATTTACCGATTAATCCAATAACAAAATTGGTGACTCCACTCGGGAGATGACTTATTTTTGGTTTTTTTCAGTCCATTTGTGTTTAGCCTACCTCCTTTCATTTTAATCCAGTCTCTGAGTCTGTGGGTGATCCATTAAGACTCCCTGGTTCTGAAAGTTCATTTAGATTCTTTGTCCTTTGTCCAATTTTTCCTTATTTATAGAGATCGCCGCACTGCACCCAATATACAGCCTGTGACAGTCCTTTATCGCCGCATCCTGCCTATTTTAGTCAATGCAGAATCGCCACATTCTATCCCATATGTAGCCCGCGGTGACCTTATTTCGCCGCACTGTACCTTACTGCTGAGCTGGACGTTTCCTATAGGATTTGTTGGTTTGGGCCTTTTTCTCTTCTATCACCTAGTTTTGCTTTAATCACCTGGGATGAAATTTTGGTGCCAGTATCTTATTGTTTTCTGAGTTTAAGACTTGTTGTTGAATGGTTTTCAAGGATTGAAAGTCTTTCTTTGTCATTTTGCAAGTTTTTTGCTTCTTGATTTTTGTCAACGAGGATATAATCTCTGGATCTAGATATGAGGGCTTGATTGATAAAAGTCTCTGATTTGATTAAGGTTTTGGATTGTTTTACATTTTCTAGATTTCTTATTGATTTGAAAGATAGTTTCATTTGCATTTGGCGAAACACTTTCTTGTCATTGTCATTTTTGTCTTCATTGAAAGTTCAATTTGGGTATTGTGTTGAGTGTATTCATTTTCTTTGATTATTTTTTCCTTTCTTCATTATACCTTTGATTTGGTTTTGGAAAGGAAGAATTAAATTCATCTATTCTTTTTAGTAATCACTCATAAGAAAAAAATTTCATTCAAATTTCTTTTTTTAAAAAAGAGAGAAAATTGGGATATTTGATAGCTTATGATTGTTTGGAATTGTATTCATTCACGAAAAGAAATTGCATTTCATAGCTTTCGTGCTTCCAAATAAATACCTTCTCCCTCCCATAATTAGATTTCATTGCACTGAAAGATTGCATCATTCATCTCTTCTTGCATATTATTGGGTCCAGGTCTCATATGACATCGGTTTCATTTCCATATCGCTCTTGAGTTAACAACAACCTCTAAAACACTGCGTAATTTTAAAATTTATTAGTAACTTTTATTTTCTAGAAACTCTTCTCACCAACATTAGATAGGCTAGTGCTTTGGAATAGGTTGTTAGGCACACTCTCTAAAGAATAAAGCACACTATATCATCTTGTGATAGGGAGTGTTCAAATCCACTTGCAACATTTTGTCCTCGGAAGCCCTTCTCTCACAAGGTTCAAACCTAAGGTCGCATTAATACTGGCAGATTTACTCACCCTACTTTGTTGGTCTTGGTGTAGAGATTGCGCGTATTATGGGGGTCACTTGAAGGTATACCCACAATTATGAGTGGAATCCTTTCAAGTTGATTTCAGGATAGATACCATGCCTTTGCACATGGATCAAACTGTCGATTATTTCCCTAGGAATCATTGTTGTACTTGGTAACCTGAGTAGCCTATCTCTTTAGGGTCTTACACGAGGTGACTATGGAGGGGAAAGTCTTCAAGATAACTGGAATCGACGTTGGCCAAACTCACTCAGGCTCCTTGGAGGGTATACCCACGATTATGTGTGGGAGCTTGCACCAGGGTGTAAGTCCATTAAGCAAGTCGTCAACGTAACTTTTCTGCCTGCTCTATCCTAGCCCCTTCTTGTCTTGACTTCGCGACATTGGATTTCATCACCAACTAGTGACTTCAAAATAAGAAGGTTTTTTTTATATATTTGATTAGTGAGTGATGTTTGTTTCTGTAGTTGGCCATAGATTTTTTCCGTAAAATATTTGGTTCGGACAACATTGACCCTCCACGTCGTTCATGT
>JZKD02S0852405.1:4395-25222 GCA_000966675.3 Picea glauca
CCTGTAACTCCCTGTTCAATTGCAATTGATTATTGAATTCGATATGTGGTGAGTTGTATCAATGGATGGATTGCATATGCTTATATTGTGAATGATAGAGCCAACATTTTGATTTTATTTAGCTAGAGTATTGATGTATGGATTGATAAAAGTTTTCATATTCTGATTGGAATATTGTTTCAAGATGAGTTTTTTTAGCAGGGGCATCAATGGCAGAGGTGCAAATAGAGGTAGAGCAAATAATTGGCAAAGAGGCCATAGAAGGCCACGATTTTCAATACATTTTAGCGTTGATCCGAAAGAACTGAATAAACTTTTCCAAGCCAGATTCTTCAATTTAATTGGCCAAGGGATTCTGCAACCTAGACTTGAGAGGCCTCCTTTCCAGCCTCATAAAAAATTCTCTGGTGTCTATGTCCCCCCTCATGTTTCTATGCAGCCAAAGCAACCTATCAATGATGGTTGGCAAGAAATTGTCCATCAGCTCGATGTCCATCATCATGGTTGGCCTAGAGTATCATTACCATTGCCCCCTCCTCCACTGCCATTCAACCCAAACGCCCAAGTTGATCATGTTGCCTCACCAGTTCATTCCTCTCATGCAAGAAATAGACTCAAAAATGCCATTCCCGAGCCTGAAATAGATAAAGGAAAAGGAGTGGCCAATCCTTCCAAGTCTTCCAAAGACTCCTCAGAATCAGTGTCCTCTCATCTCCACCTTAAAGATAGTTGTTCCCATGTCATCAGTGAAATTCAGCCCCAAGCTTCGAATCAATCGCAGGTTGTTGCATAAGATACATCAGTAAAAGGATCAAAGGAAGGCAACAATGAAAAGAGGCTGACCGCCTCTCACAACAAATATGGGTTTTAATGTTATTTTTTTTAGGACAGATTTTATTGGTATGATGACATAATGTTTTGGACAACAAAGATATATTTAGACATAATGTTTTGGACAACATGGATATAATTCTATTTTTGGGCAATAATCATGTTTTATTTTGATACTAAATATTTGACTACATATATGAGGATGGGAGTTACAAGGCGAATATTTGAGTACTTTTTTGGGTGTTATGTTTCATATTTTGATGATCATTAAAGAAATGAAAGGTTGAGTAACAAGGGGTCCCACCTATTTAGTTATTATTTAAATAGAACCTTATTTATTTATTATTATTATTTTGTCTCAACTTATTAGTTAAGCTAGCTAAGCTTAACAAAAGCAAGGTAGTTGAACTACCATAACTTATTGGAAAGAGAATAAAAGCTCAATCAAAGGAAGAGACAAAAGGAGGAGAAGACAATAGAGAGAAGAAGGAACTTGTGATAGAAGATCTGCTCTATGCTTGTGAGATTATTTGTTTCTTCATTTATTCTGAGTTTACCAGAAAGTTAAACCATCTTGATGACAACATGGTCTTATCGAAGGCAGTGGGATTCAAAATTGAATCATATCTTTCAGCAGCTTGTTTCTAAAGGTGTAAGATCTATCTTAGGCATTTTGTGTATTATTGTTTGGTTGTGGATTAAGTTTCATGATTGGGACTTCTCAGACGAACTTATGAACATAAGGATTATGATTATGTGAGTTCGCAAGTCCACGAAGATGGAAAAATGGCTAAGTGTTGGGACTTGTCTGACAGACTTGTGAAAAGAAGGATTATGAGTCTGTGAGTCCGCAAGTCCACGAAGATGGAAAAATGGCTAAGTGTTGGGACTTCTGGGACAGACTTATGAAAAGAAGGATCATGAGTCAGTGAGTCTGCAAGTTTGAGAAGATGGAAAAATGGCTAAGTGTTGGGACTTCTCGGACAGACTTATGAAAAGAAGGATTATGAGTCTGTGAGTCCGCAAGTCCGCAAAGATGGATAACAATGGCCAACTGTTGGGAATTCTCAGACGTACTTATGAAAATAAGGATTATGAGTCTGTGAGTCCACAAGTCTGCGAAGATGGAAAAATTTCTAAGTGTTTGGACTCTTCGAACAGACTCGTGAAAGGGAAAATTATGCTTTCGTAAGTCTGTGATTCCGCGAGTCTATCAGTCTGCATAGATGAAAAAATAATCTAAGTGTTGAGACCCTTTAGACGGACTTATGAAAGGGAGATTTATGCTTTCATGAGTCCACAAGTCCGTGAGTCTGCATAGATGGAAAAATATTCTAAGTGTTGAGACTTTTTGGATGGACTCATGAAAGAAAGATCTATGATACATTATTGGAACAAAATTGTACATAATTTCATGGATCTTGTTAAATTATTTTAGCCTAACAAATTTTGTTGGCTGCAAATTTTGCAGAGTTAACAACATTTATACCAGAACACGATCACCACAAAATTTCAAAATCATGGAAGATGCACAGGGGGCTTACAACCATGAAGACGAGATCAGAGGGAAGTATGTCAATATGGGTAACGAAGGTACAAATTCAAATGGAAATGGAGAAGGTAAGAAAGAAAGCATGAACTTGGTAGAGATTATAAAAAGTTTGTAAAAGGATGTCCAGATTTATAAAGTTGATAATGAGAGGCTTATGAAAGCCAAGGTGCAGCAGGAAGGATTCAACATCAAGTTAATGCAGAGCTTGGACAGAATAGTGAACAAGATGGGTAAGGAGAATGTTTCAAGCAGACCAGGGAGTCACATGTCTCATAATGAGAGGAGAAGAACAAGAAGTGTTGGCGGGCATCACCATCACTCCCCAAGGCATTCAATTAAGACAATACATTGTAATTCAAGTCCATCCCCTCTCATGAAGTATAAGAAAAGGTATGGGGTGGATGAGCTACAAGGGGAAATGAAAAAAATTAAGCGTCCTACATTTGATGGTGAGCACAAGAAGGATGAGGATGCAGAGACATGGTTGCTAGGCATGAGGAAGTATTTCCAGTTGCATAATTACTCTTCACAAGCAGAAGGAAGAATTGGCATCTATCATCTAAAAGGAAAAGCATCAATGTGGTGGGATCAATTTGTGCAGGTGCAACACATTGATGAGAGTAAGGTCACTTGGAGGGAATTCAAGAGGTATTTCCAAAGAAAATACTTGACTAAGTGATACTATGATAAGAAAATGAAGGATTTATTTGAACTCAAGCTTGGGAATATGACCATAGATGAATATGAAAGGAGTTTTTTAGAGTTGTTGAAGTATGTTTCTTTCATCAAGGATGAGAAAGTTAAGATTCAAAAGTATTTTAGTGGGCTGTCATCAATTATCAGTGATAAGATTCAGTATGATGATCCCAAGACACTAGAGGAAACTATAAGAAGGGTTAAATGCCTTTATGATCAACTTAAATGAGGAGCAACTTACCAGAAATCTTGGGAAGACAATAATAAAAGCAATATGGAACAGAGGAAAAAGGGAACCAAGCCACCCTTCTTCATAAATAATTCTAAGGGACAACTAGCTTCTAAAGAACCGAGAATGACCAAACATTGGGGCAAAGACCAAGGAAACCACCTATTCAATGTTGGGGTTGTAGGGGAGATCATATGTACCGAGATTGCCCTCACAAAGATGAAAAGGTGAGGACTGTTCACAATGTACAACAAGCTGATACAATGGATGACATGGGAAGAAATGTACCTAGTATCTACGCAGCCTTGGATAACAAGCAAGCTGAATTTCAGTCATATATGATTGAAGTGGAAGGTAAGATCAACAACCAAACCATTGCTATTTTAATTGATTCAGGAGCTAGTCACAGTTATCTAAATCCTAAGATGGTAGAAAGATTTCATTTTCCAAAAAACAAGCTTGGAACATCTTGGTTGGTTGAACTGGATACAAGAGCTAAAAGAAAAATTAATGAGATGGTTAAGGCATGTCCAATGGACATGAATGGATTGAGCACCATGGACGATTTGAACATCATACCTTTAGATTCCTATGACTACCTAATTGGTATGGATTGGTTGGACCAACATCATGTTGTCCTAGACTGCTATAATAAAGCATTTACTTGCTTGGATGAGAAAGGGAATTCCCAGGGTAGTAACCGTTGGAGAAATTTCAACCTTATAGTTGAAGAAGAGTTACAAGAAAGGGTGTCAAATATTTGCAACACATATGGAAGAGACACCTAGAGAAAAGATTCCAAATATTGAAAATTATGCAGTTCTAAAAGAGTCTGGAGATGTATTTAAGGAAATACTAGGATTTCCACCCAAGAGAGATATTGAATTCTCCATCAATCTAATGGTCGGAGCAGCTCCAATATCTAAGACCCCTTACAGGACGAGTACACCAAAACTGAAGGAATTGCAAATAAAACTGGAAGAGCTTATGAAGAAGGGATATATATGCCCAAGTGTGTCACCTTGGGGGCGCCCAGTACTATTTGTGAAGAAAAAGGATGGAAAATTGAGACTTTGCATTGACTTCAGGCAGTTGAACAAGGTAACCGTGAAGAACAAGTACCCTTTACCAAGGATAGATGACCCTTTTGATCAACTCAAAGATGCAAAAATATTCTCCAAGATTGATCTCAAGCCAAGCTATCATCAGGTAATAAATAGAGAAGAAGACATCAACAAGATTGCCTTCAGAACAAGGCATGGCCATTATGAGTTCACCATGGTTCCATTTGGTTTATCAAATGCACCAATTGTCTTTATGTGTTTAATGAATGGAATTTTCAGGGTTTACTTAGATAAGTTTGTCATTGTATTTTTGGATAACATTCTTATATATTCTAAGTCAGAAGAAGAGCATGAGCAACAGTTGAGTATGGTATTATGGGTATTGAGGGAGCATAACTTGTATGCCAAATTGAGCAAGTGCTCATTCTATTAGAAGGAAATTCATTATTTGGGCCATATCATTTCATAGGAAGGGATAGTAGTGGATCTAGAAAAGATAAGGGCCATTGAAGGATGACCAACACCAAGGAATGTCTCAGAGGTGAGGATGGGCCTTGCAGGATACTATAGGAGATTTATTGAAGGATTTTCAAAGATTGCACACCCAATCACTTCCTTGCAAAAGAAAGGTGTGAAGTTTGAGTGGACATTGGATTGTGAAAGGAGTTTCCAACACTTGAAGCATTTATTAACAAGTGATCCAATACTAATGATTGTTGATCCAAATGAAGACTTAATTGTATGTATTGATGCTTGTAAATATGGGCTTCGGGGAGTTCTTAGTCAGAATGAGTATGCAATGTGCTATGAATCAAGGAAATTAAATGAGCACGGAAGGCATTATGCTACTCATGATTTGGAATCAACTATAGTTCATGCCTTGAAAATGTGGAGGTGCTACCTCATGGGGAAAATATTTGAGTTGAGAACAGACCATAGTGGTATGAAATATTTATTTGGACAACCAACTCTAAATGTTAGGCAAAGCAGGTGGTTAGAATTCCTCAGTGAATATGACTTTGATATAAAGAATATCAAATGGAAAAAGAACAAGGTGGCAGATGCACTCAGCAGAATGGTGCATGAGATGCATGCTACATCCATTAGCATGTACCAATCAGATTTGAAATACAGAATTTTAAATGCTACAAAATCAGATTTGCAGCACATGGACATAAGGACAAAATTACAGTAAGGTATTTTGCAGCAGAAAAGTGAAGAATACAAGTTGGAAAAGGATGGAATTTTCATGTATAGCGGCATAATTTATGTGCCAAATTCTCAAGAATTGAAAAATATGATTTTAAAATAAATGCATAATATGCCTTATTTTGGACACCCAGGTTACCAGAAAATGATTGCAACTGTCAAGAGCCAATATTATTGGCTAGGGATGAAGAAAGATGTTGTGGATTTTATTGCCAAGTGTTTGGAATGTCAAAAATTCAAGGCTGAGCACATACACCCAATTGATCTGATACAGTCGTTACCCATTCCTGAGTGGAAATGGGAAGTTGTAACAATGGATTTCATCACCAAGTTGCCCAGAAAAAAACCAAGCAACATGATTCCATTATGGTGGCGGTGGACAAGCTTACTAAAGTTGCCCACTTAATTCTAGTGAAGCTCACTCACAAGGCAATCAACATTGCTGATATTTATATGAGGGAAAATTCTCAACTGCATGGTATACCCAAGACCATTGTGACTGACGGAGATCCAAAATTCACATCAAATTTTTGGAAGGGATTATTCAAAGAATTTGGGACCAACCTGAATTTTAACACAACCTATCATCCAGAATTAGATGGGCAAAGAAAGAGAGTAAATCAAGTGATTGAAGATATGTTGAGGATGTATGTAATGGATAAACCATCCAAATGGGAGGATTACTTGCATTTGGTGTAATTTGCTTATAACAATGGGTATCAAGCATCCCTAAAGATGAGCCCATTCAAAGCTTTGTATGGCAGAAAGTGCAACACATCGGTAAGTTGGGACAACCCCGCGAACATAATAGTAGTTGGGTCAGAATTACTAAGGGAAATAGAAGAGAAAATGATGAAAATAAAACAAAATTTAAAGGTTTCCCAATACCGACAAAAAATCTATGTTGATAAGGGTAGAACCCACAAAGAATTTAAAGTGGGTGACCATGTGTTCTTAAAAGTAAAGGCCAAGAGAATTTCCCCGAGGTTGGGAAATTGTTCAAAGCTAGCAGCTCGTTATTGTGGGCCATTTGAAATCATGGAAAGGATTGGGCCTATGGCATACATGCTTGCCTTTCCTGCATCAATGTGTATTCATAATGTATTCCATGTATAATTGCTTAAAAAGTACATACCTAATGCTAATAATGTCATTGATTGGAATGGGATTCAGGTGGAGCAAGAAGGTGAATTTCAAGTGCATCCAGTGTGCATATTGGACCGGAAGATCAAGTAGCTCCAGAATTGTGCCATAGGGCTAGTAAAGGTCCAATGGACCTGGTATGGTCCCGAGGATGCAACTTGGGAGCATGAAGACACTATGCGAATATAATGCCCACTTCTTTTTGAAAACTTTTAAAGTTTTGATTGTATATGTGTATAGAATGCACTAAGGACAATGCATAAATAAGGGGGATCGGAATGTAATACCCATAGGCCAAACCCCAACTGTACATATAAATGTAAATAAATATATAGGATGTTGAGCCAAGTTATTTTGGGCCATAAGTGCCTATGTGGTTATTAGGATGGAGATCCATATGTTAAATGGCCAGTGAGCCATCATTGTAATGTGTGAGCACATGCTAATATTAATGAAAACACATCACTACTGCAGACCAACCGCGTAAAAGAGTATGGGGGGATAAACTCTACTAGGTAGAAAAAGGGGGATAAGAGCTAGGAAAAGGGGGATAATCGAGGGAGCTTAAGCCCAAAGGAATATTATATTAATATTCCCTTAATATTCCTTAAAGTACCATGCATGGATATGCATTGTATCCTAAGTTCTAAGGAGGGGAGACAAGTGGGGGTCAAGTGGGCCCAAGGTAGTTTCCAACATGACAAGTGTCAAGTTGAGAACATGCATACATATAGTTAGACTTAATCCATTTTCGAGGAGAGGATCGTTTTCCTTCATAGAGACAGTTGTGATTTGTACCCTATGGTACTGGACTGTAACAGGGAACATGTACTTGTATTGGTTAGCTTAGAAGCTAAATTGAAAAAGCAGGTTGTCATGCTTGTAGGATTGAAGAAGCGGATTGTCAGGATCGTAGGATTGAAGAGGCGTGTTTTCAATCCCATGGGCATTCTCTCCAGGTAAGAGAATTGTTGGGAATTGATTTCCTAAGGTGCCAAACTATAGATACAGACCCAGAGACTTCCTATCCGACCTATTGTTGAAGCCTCAGAAGGGGAGTGTAGCAACCGAAGGATTGTTGAGAAGAGAAGGGGCACACTTTGTGGGGTGGGATAGGCATGTGGGGAATGAGGAATTGTAGGTTGTTAGTTTGATTCGACACCTGAGTCTAATATTGTGTTGTTTAGGAGACCTTAGCATGGGTGAGACTCCCTTTTGCCCTGGTAGAGTTTAGCCCCAGCTCGGGGGTGACCCACTGCTAAGAGTTATGAGTAGTGCGGTCTAAGGCTGGGAGGAACGAGGAATTTTTGCATGCAGTTGGTGTTTATTTCCTGAGATAAGTGTCATTCATGTGCTTATTTCAATTACTGTGTGTGCGCAATTATTAGTTTTCTATCATGGAATTTCTGTTGTTAAATTCTATATATGAATTGTTATTGTTGCATGCATGTTGTTATTATTTTTGCTTAACTATGTTCATATGTAAAATTTATTATTTAATTTAAATCAGTATCATAATTCATAATTTGGATGTGGCATTTCCCAACTCGGGGCTGGGGATGTTACAAATTACAGAAGGATTGACCGAAGCTGCATTAATGGTGAGAGGTCGACCGCTTGACAAAGATAAAGGAAAATTCTCTAGTAGAAAATCTAAGTCGATGGGTAGATCTAAATCCCATGTCCAGTCGACGAGAAGATGGTGAAAATGCAGTAAATCTGGGCATTACAAAAGGGACTGCAAGTCGAAGGCAATGGAATTCAGTATAGGATCCAACAAAAAGCAATCGACTGAGAGAAAGATGACTCCAGATAAGGGAGGCGATGTGTACCTAGCATCGACCAATACACAGTCGGATCAAGACGTTTGGTTGATCGACTCATGAGCATCCTATCATATGACACCACATAGAGAATGGTTATGCGACTATGAACAATATGAAGGAGGAGATGTGTTCTTTGGGGATGACTCGACAACCGTAAATTTTGGACGAGGAAGAGTTCGATTGATACTGCGAGATAGGAGGAGTAGAACCCTTCCAGGTGTGCTACAGATTCTGGGTTTGGTAAGAAACTTGATATCTATCAGCAAGATGAGTGATGAAAGGGTACACACTCTATTTCAGAAGGATTCGTGCAAGATATTCAGAGGTGTAATGGTCTTAATGAAAGGAGTTTGTATTGGAAACCTATACAAGTCATTAGGGAGTGTCGACTAAACTGGATGCAACAACATCATTGTTCCTGAAGTTGACTCGACTTCGAATAGACCAGACTCAACTCGGGCTGAGTCAATTCAAACCGACTCGTCAAATCATCATAAATTCGACCCGACCATGCTATGGCACAAGAGCATGGGACACATTGGAGAAAAAATACTTTGAGCTATGCATAACAAAGGTATGGTTGAATATTTTCCTAAATGTAATTTAGAAGTCAACTTTTGTGAACATTGTATTTATGGAAAACAAAGTCGGATGAGGTTCCCATATGGATCGACAAGGGAAAATGGAATTCTAGAGTTGGTTCGTAGTGATGTGTTTGGCCCTGTTTCAGTGCCTTCACTTGGTGTATCCTTGTATTATGTCTCCTTCATAGACGATTTGTCCAGGAAGACATGGATATATTTTTCGAGGAAGAAATCAGAGATTTTCGAGAAATTGAAAGAGTTTAAATCTCTTGTAGAAAACTAGACAGATAAGAATATTAAGGTGTTGAGAACTGACAATGGTGGTGAATTCTATGGAAAATAATTTGATCAGTTCTGCAAGTAGTGTGGAATAGCATGCCAAAATACCACACCATAGACCCCACAACAAAATGGATTTGTTGAGAGAATGAACATAACATTGATGGACAAGGCAAGGAGCATGCTCAGTGGTGCTAGAATCATACAAGAATTATGGGCGGATGCAGTTGACACTGCAAAATATCTATTGAACATGTCTCCTTCATCGACGTTAGTCGACACAACTCCACATGAGGTATGGTATGTTAAGAAGCCTTCGGTCTCACATCTCAAAGTAATTTGTTGTGATGCATTTGTGCATGTTCCCAAGGAAAAGAGGAGCAAGTTGGACAAGAAGGAAGTCAAGTGCATTTTCATTGGATACAAAGAAGGAATGAAAGGATATAAGCTTTCGGATCCTGCATCAAGGAAAATAATGTATAGTCGAGATGTGGTCTTCAGAGAAGTCGGAAGTAAGTCTGAGCCTGAAGAAATTGTTCAAATCGATAATAATCCAGAGAAGGTGTGGTTTGAATTGAGGAACGAAGAAGATGATTCAGATGAGCCGATTGAATTGGAAGAAGAGGTGGAATAGCCAAACCTGATCATAAGGAGGTCAGAACGAGTAATAAAACCAATCGAAAGGTATAGTCCGCCTGACTTTCATTCCACATTCGTGTTTAGTGCCATCGATGATGAGCCCAAGTCGGTCGGGGAGGCAATCGTCCGCTTGTATTGGTTTCCCCATCCTTTGGAACTTGTTGCAATTCCTGACATATCTTTTAGCATCTTTGAAGAGTGTTGGCTAGTAGTACCCTTGATGAAGTACTTTGTAGGTCATCTTCTTGTCAACAAAGTGGCCTCCACATGGCTCATCGTGGAAGGCTTGTAGAATCTCAAACATTTCATCTTGTTGTACACACCTTATGATGATCAATTCCAGTCCACTATGGAATAGGCTCACCCCGATCTATGAGTAGTTGGCATTAAGATTGACAATTTGTTGCTTCTCTCGTGAATAAAGGTGTTGCGATAGTTTCCCCGTGGCCAAATAATTTGCTATATATGTGAACCATGGGGAGTTAGTAGAAACAACAAATAGATATTTGTCAAGAAAAATATCATCTACATGATTATGTTCACTTTCAATATGGATCCTGGAGAGGAAATTTGCAACGAGATTCTCTTTGCCAGGTCTATCTACATTAGTGATATTAAACTCCTGCAATAATAACAACCATCTAGTAATTATACCATTGGTGATTGGTTTATTTATTAAGAACTTAATGGCAGAGTGATATGTGTGAAGAAATACTTCATAACCTATTATGTGGTGTCTGAATTTGTTTATGGCATACACAACAACTAGGAATTCCTTTTCGGTAGTAGTATAATTAAGCTTGGTTGGTGTTAGGTTTTTGCTTATGAAATAGATGGCATAGGACAGTTGATCTTCTTTTTTCCCTAAAACAACTCTGAGGGTTGTGTCTAAAGCATCTGTACAAATGTGAAAAGGAAGGGACCAGTTTGGTCCCCTCAATACTTGTGATGTGGAAAGTTTTTCCTTAAAGTCCTTGAAGGCATTTTTGACATTATGACTCCCATACAAAATCAACATCCTTAACAAGCAATTTGAACATTGGTGCAACAGTCTTTGTAAAATTTTCAATGAATCTTCTATAATAATCGGCATGACCTAAAAAAATTCTTACCTCTTTTTGTGATCATGGTGTTGGAAGTTCCATGATGACTTTGATCTTGGCCAGGTCTACTTTAATACCTGCACAAGAAATGTGATGACCCAGAACAATACCCTCTTTTGACAGGATTATGCACTTTTCATTGCTCAAGGCAAGGTAGGCTTCTCGACATCTAATCAAGACTCTTTCAAGATTATCAAGTGCTTCTTTAAAATTTTCTTCATAGACATAGATGTCATCCATATAAATTTGTACACATTCATCAATCAAATCAGAAAAAATGACTAATACTACCCGTTGGATTGTGGTGGGAGCATTGCATAAACCTAATTACAATACTCTATAGGAAAATATTCCCCATGGAAATTGTGAATGTGGTATTTTCTTGATCTTCTAGTGCAATCTGAATTTGGTTATATCCACTAAAACCATCTAGAAAAAAAAAGCATTGTTTGCTTGACAAAGTATCTAACACCTGATCAATCAATGGTAGTGGGAAATAATATCTTAGGGTTGCTTTATTAAGTTCCCGAAGATCAACACATATACTCCATTTACCATTTTTCTTGGATACGATCATAAGTGGAGAGTGTAAGACACCCAACCCCCTCAATACCTTTTTAAGGGATGGGGTATTAAAATTTAGCTTCTTCTTAGACATCTCGAGGTCTACTCTCGAGAGCACCAACATCTCTAGCTCATCAATAACTTCCCAACGATTGTAAGTATTCCCAAATCTGATCTTAGAGTCAAAAGTTATGGCCTTCCAAATTTCTTGGCCCTCATTGGCCAAGTGCCACCTCACTACCACGTGGCATCCACATGGATACATGTCCCATGTGTCATCTAATGTGGTGCTTTCCACATGGTTCATCGATCCATGATTTCAATCCCACATAACCTCACATCATCGTCGTTGGAATTTTATTCCCATGGGTTTCAAAGACCCCAACCAAAGTTTTGACAACGATCTATTAATTTGGGCCTACCCTAGATCCGACGTTCCTTGCGTCGATCATCCAACGAACCTGAGTGAGTCGGTGACTATAAAGTACATGACGTTTAATGCCCACTCTTTCATCCTCTTGTTCCTCAACGACGACACATCTAGATTTGACGGTCCAGATCTATACTTACCATCAATCTATGAATGCTCATGATCTATCAACGACCAGATCCTATGGTCCTAGGGCCAATCATCTGACGGATCTAATTGTGCCAGTGATCCCAACTAGCAGGGAGTTTATTTCCCATTCTAGCTAACTCTTACGTTGATCACGTGGGACCTACCATAGCTCGATGATTGTCACCTCACCATACTCTTACTCAAATCAACGACTCTTGTTATTTCGTCGATGCCTTTATCATCGTTGATGTTCTTGGTCGACATGTAGATTTTCCAACCCTTCAAATTTTGCTGACAATACATCGACGGTCCAGATCTTTTCATTCCCACATCCCTGACACAATCGATGGTCCTCAACAGTCCTCAGACCTATATCGTCATCAACCTTCCTCTCCAGATTCTCATCAACACTTTGCTAACGTATTGTTGATATCTCTTGAGCAAAATATCCAATGGTTTAGGTTGTAATTCAAAACCTAAGGGAATCTTGGCTCTCTGGACCCATTATGGCTCCTCTGATCAATCAACATGTGACACATGTTGCCCTAGGAACCAACCAACTATCGTGCTGGCATGCCACATCACTCGTGATGTCATATCTCATTCTATATCCTATTAAAGACTCTTATGGAATCTACGGTGGAGATTAACTTTGACCTACTTTCAATCAACGACTCTCATCAAATCAATGATGCCTTCTTCATCGTCGACATTCTTGGCCAACACACAACCTTTCCAACCCTTCAAACTCTGACAAACGACACAAATCTCCTCTCAGATCTCTTTCAATCATGATTGCATCTCGAAACTCCTTTGATCTCGACAGATCAACAGTCATGATTGCATCTCAGAGCTCCTTTGATCTCTATAGATCAACGATCACGATTGCATCTCAAAGTTCCTTTGATCTCAATAGATCAATGATCCAGATATCCTCTCAGAGCTCCTTCGTCAGAGTGTATCTTTGTAACTCACTCTGAATAGAACACTACGATGAATGGTTGCCATCTCTTCAATGGAGAGCTAATGACAAGGATGAATACATCCATCCTTAGATACAAATCCGATGAGGCTCGTACGGATCCTATCGTATGAATTGAAAATTAACACATGTCCACCTCTATACACATTAGTAGCTACCGGTTCTGACTCATGGCCCTACCACCTGGCATGACATGTGGCACTCATAATCCATTACAAGATCCTACCTAAAAACTCGATTCTTCTTGACACGTGGCACAATGCCCACGTGATATGTGGACCAATCTCCATACACCACGTGGACATATTGAAATTTGACTCGTCATCATCATGCATACGATCCTCTTAAGTTTGCAAGCTTATAGCTCAAACCAATGGCTAGGATTTGATCTTCCTTTCATCGATCTATGGTCCTAATCATCCCTCGGAGTCCCTCCTTAGGAGTGTATCTCCTCCAGGTCTAGAAATTACTCCGAACGACATCCTCCGATGAATGACTAGGATCAAATATTGCTCAGGTTTTGATCAACAATCTAGATCTACCCTTGGAATTCCTCCTTCAGAGTGCATCTACCCCAGGACCACAACTGACTCGAAATGACGTCCTCCAAAGAATGGTTAGGATCATTTTATCTCGCTATATCAACAGTTGAGATTTGTTCTAGCCCAAGTCTCGCCTACGCAACGATCAACGACTGGATCTTGTCGTGGTGCCAAATCGATGACTACGATCCTTCCAAGGTGAAACGAGCTCTTATCACTCACCAAGAATATGTGGGGCTCTTGCAACAGATCGATGACTAAGAATTAATCTTTCACTTGCTCTTATCGAGGGTCCAGATCTCACCTTGAAGTCTCCCCATCGGAGCTCGCCTCCGCGTTTTACCCCAAATCACCCTCTTCAATGAGTGTCTTGGATCTATCTATCTCGCCAGATTTTTGGTCAAGATCAAATCTCACCCTTGCGTTGATTAATGGTCCATATCTTCCTGGGGAGTCTCCTCGTCAAAGCTCATCTCCATGACTTACTCCAAATGGAACCCTACAATAGATGGTTAGGATCTATTATCTCGTTATATTGACGATCGAGATTTAATACTACCCCTACACTGATAAATGGTCTAGACCTAATTAGCATTCCAAATCGACGGTCACAATCCTCTGAGGAAAAACAAGGGTCTTTCTCAGGCTTAACAGTCTGGTCCTGGACTCAACCAATTTTGACGAGGGTTTTCTCTAGTCCTTTTCAATACTTCTGAGTTTTTGAGAGCTCTCGCCTGGGTCCAAGGAATTCCATTTCTTATCCAGGGAGATTCTATTTCATTGTACCCTGAAAATATTTAGTTGTTGCAGGGATCCCAATACTGTGCTACACAGGTGCACACACACACACACACACACACATGTCGCCATAGCATATACAATCACACTGAGATTTGGGTTCATCTTTCCACTAGAGACATAACATGGTTTTTGAGTTAATTACATACTCAAACTAATATACACATTCATCACTCAATATTTCTATAGAAAAAATACTCGCAACTTTTTTTTAAAGATAGATACTACCATACAGACCATGTAAACCTATGTATTTCCTTAAAACCCACAAAATATATAAGAGTTACTTAGCCTCTCCCCAACCGTTGTGTCTATCTGTGCCTCCCCCTCTTACTGTCCTATGTCCCTTATTTTCATGTTTTCTTCCCCAAGACCTCTTGGGTCGCGTCAGAAGCTTCTCGATGGTACTTTTCACATCCTTCATTGATTCTCGAAGGACACTACCCAACTACGAGCCTAACTGGTAATCAAATATTTGGGGTTCAGGATAGTTCAAGGTTTACATTGCTTTAAATTGATAAGGTATTGCATTGCAGGGTCATTTCAACTAGTAATAGCTTCCCTCTTGCACCATTCATCTCTCGACATCATAACATGTGAAGGCAATCCCTTCGGCAGTAGTTCAACATCTCCATGTTGCATTAATAACCAAATATTTACATTACATAATTAATCAAAGGTCCATTGTCTTTCAATGATCACACAACAAGACAATCTATATTTTTGGTCATGATAATAATTATATTTATAGACTAGGGGAAACATGAGTCTTACAGAGAGACCCACTTGCTATCAGAGATTGGGTAGATAAAGTTGGCATTCATCAACTTTTGAAGTTCTTCTTTCATGATATACTTTAGAGTGGGGTTCATGTGGCATTGTGGTTTCCTAACATGTTTATCATTCTCCTTAGTATAGATATGATGTATGCAAGTATCAAGGGGAATTCCACACATATCTTTGTAATCCCATGTGAATGCACCAGACTGTTCTTGTAACACCTGAATTAATTGTTCCCATTAATTTTGGTCCTGTTGAGAATTGATGTTTAAAAATTTACCCGAGATTATCTCAACAGGAATACTATAAGGATCTAAACTATCTTTAATGGTTGATACAAGAAGGGATGATGAGCTTGCCAAATCATAATTTTCCTGAAAATGATTATTAAATATAAGATCATATGTAGAGGATGACTCGGGATATTGTATATCATATGTGGTAGAGAGGAATTGATTTAGTAAATTGCCTTCAATTTGTTCTTTCAACCCCCTAGATTGTTCAATGGTTAAAAGGGGTTATGTGATTTTTTCATCTTTGCAAGGATCTTCTACCCACAAGGTGTATTCTACTATTGGTTTTACAGGTGGATAGAAGATAAGTTTCTTCATGGATGCCCTGTTTGATATAGTCATTTCTCAATATCTGCAACCAATGAAGGCATCGGTTGTAGCTAACCAAGGTCTCCCAAGCATCAAGGGATGACCATCCATGATAGTCTTGGGCTGAATAACCAAGAATTCCACGAAGTATTCCCATGAGTCCAAGGTGACAATGACATAATCTAAAACACTGGTATGCTTAATTCATGATCTATAAGCTAGTTCAAGCACTTTGGGTGTGGGTCGGAGGCGATCCAATTGTAACATTTCCATGGTTATAACAGTCATAACATTTATCGTTTCCCCTAGGTCAATTAGGGTGTTTTCTATGGGAACATTGTTGATGTAAACAATGAATACATGGTTTCTAGGATCAACATACTTCTCCATTATAGTTCTTCCAAACATTAGTTCAACTAATTGACCTATAACTTGAATTGTACGGGGGGTTCCTTTTTCTTCCAGTTACTTAATACATAATTCCCTTATGGTTTTTGCATAAATAAGCACATCTTTTATTGCTTGAAACATGGGAATTTTCACACAAACATTTTTCAATTCAGTTTCCAAGTCGAACTCGGGTTGAATAACATGTTTCTCTAAGGCCAGACTCTCTAGGTAAGGAGGCCTTTTGGGTGCTTGCGGTTCCTTTGAATTCAAAATAGGAGATGCTTGTGTGGTGGGGGAAATCCTATCTAAATGGGGATCATCATTGGATGTTTAGACGAGAGTTTCCTCCCCTTCAAGTTCTTCTTCAATGAAAACTGTAGGATTTTCTTTCTGAAGGACGTTTCCCGATCTCAAATGTATGTCTTGCAAGGGTACCAGAATGATGAAGTAAGTTGGAAAGATCTATAACTCAACATTGAAGATAGGATGAGTGGTTTTTTTATTTGGACTTGGAACTGGCTGAGCAGGTAATTATGGTGGTCTTAGAGGGTTTTGAGTTGCAGGTAACTGTAATTGTTGTGGAATTTGAGGAATTGTTGGTTGATGTGGATTTACGTGTGCTTGCTTGCATTGAAAGGTAATGTGGTGGAAACTATGGATAAGTTGGATAAGGCATCGAAAATTATTGCAAGGCCATATTCGCTCGCCAATTTTGTTTCCAAGGATGGTTTTGGGTAGGCTTCCAAGACATCACAACATTTCATTATTAAGGATAAGCATTATAAGATGCATAAAATTGTAATGAAGGGTCTTGTACCATACCTTGTGCACGTGGTTGCCAAGGCCTCCTTTTTGCAACTTGAAAGGATGGTTCAACTGTCCCATTGCTTCCTTGATAAACAACTTGGAGTCTCGACAATGAGGGTGTCACACACCCACTACGGCAGCTAAGATTTTCTTTTTCTTTTTGTCTTTTCTTCGAGGGAGAGAATCCCCGAATTTCTATGGAGCCTAGCGCAGACCATCCCTTCCCTTATCCTCGTCCATGTAATCGTTGGCTCTAACCACAGACCTTACCAAAAAGGCACTTCCGAATTTCACGATTCGGGGAATCGTGATGCAAGCATTCCCCTGTTCTCTATCTTTCGAAATGCCGAAACCCGAAAGGGTTTAACAGATCCTTAGCTCCTCCCTTGGGTCACTTTTCATATGACTGGTCCTATGACCTGGAGCTATTCCTCTAAATGATTTCGGGGTTTCACGATTCGGGGAATTGCGATGCAAGCGTTCCTCCTTTCCCTTTCGAATCCCCAAAACTTGAAAGCCCGGTATCATCCAGATCTACGGTCCAGATCGTCAACTTGATCAACGACCCAGATTAAATCCCAACGTTCTACCTTTCGGGATTTCTGGCGGGGTCTTCACTCCTATTCCTCCGATGTCCAGAACCTCGATGGCTTTAGATCTTTGCCAGGCATCCCCTACAAATGGATGGTCCATATTCTTTTGGGACTCCTCCTTCCTACCACAAGACCCTATCCGGTGACCTAGGGCTCATCCATAGAGCGCGTCAGGGTTTCGGGTATGGGGATTTCGCGACTTGAAAAAACAAGGGGTCTTTCCCTTTGGTTTCTCGGGTGCCGAAACGCCAAAACCTATTTACGCTAAACTGATTCGGGGTTTCGTATACCGTGATTTCACGATTGGCGAAAACGAGGGGTCTTACCCTTTGGTTTCCCGGGTGCCGAAACGTCGAAACCTATTCACGCTAAACCAATTCGGGGTTTCATATACTGGGATTTCGCGACTGGCGAAAATGAGGGGTCTTACCCTTTGGTTTCTCGGGTGCCGAAACGCCAAAACCTATTCACGCTAAACCAATTCGGGTTTCATATACCGGGATTTCACAACTCGCATAAATCCACAACGGAGAGTTTCCTTACCTTTTGAAACTTCGATCCCCGAATTCCCGATATGGGAATTCATGTATGAGATTAATGGCGGTGAGCCTCTCCTGATCCGACGGTCCATAGAGCTCTGTCAGATCCTTGGATCTATGGTCCTGGATCCCATCACTACTTGCGAAGGCTAAAGGGGTCGAGGTATTAATGCTTGTGCTCCTCCTCTAGATCCATCGGTCTTGATAACTCTGGGGTATTTCCAAAAGGATTCCGATCGCTCGTCTACCAAACGATGGGGTATTCTCTTTCAATAAATTGGACTCGCTATCCTTTATGAGCTTGATTCACGAGATTCAACCTCTTGGGGCTTCAAACTCCCACGACTTCAAAACCTGAGAGAACTACTCTTTCTTGTACAAGGTTTCTAGACCCAGGTCATCTGGACCTTTAGAGGGTTCTTGGGTAATTATCCCTAGGCTTGGTGACCTGACTGAAAATCCTTCCTAATTCGCCGAGCTATGACTCTGTGACAAGGGTAAAGTAAACTCGTGGGTTTACTATAACGGTAGTCTTTTCAAGGAACTCACTCCAGCTCTGGAATGCAAGGAAACTCCCCAGGAGGAGGTGCCTTTGGGAAATCAAACCAGGGCATAACGTGAGTCAAGTAAATGGGACGGATCTCAAGGGAACAGACTTGTATTCTGAACTTATTCATTCTATACATAAACCGATTATGGTCATATAAGGATAAGCATGCATCCATTATTTCCAATCAAAACACAAGGCAAACTCTTCTATACATAAACCATTTATGAGCGTATAAGCATGAGCATGCGTTCATGATATTCAATTCAAAATACATAACATAACACTTATTAGAAACACCAGGCATGATGGAACTGCTAAGAGTGGTGCTCGTTTCCACCCAATCGTAGGCTCAGTAACTCCAAACGGATTTACCACTAGCCACCCCCGAGCTAGACCACGATGCTTTGAGATTCAGTCTCCTACTTCCAGCTCCATGAAAGTCAAGGAAGAAGGTTACTCTCCTTCTCCTATTTTGAGAACTCTCTGTGTTTCCAGAGTTTTCTCCAGTTCTCCTTCGCGATCCCTGTCACGTGCGCTCTTCCCCTACCCACACTTCCTTTCTTGCCTTTTCTGCAAGATTGTGTGTGGCGCAAATTCCCCCATCCGTGGTCAGGTCTGAGAGTGTCTACGGATGGGCGGTTATCCCCCATCCCCTCATTAACTCTTGAGGAGCCCCCCCACCTACCAATTTGAAGGGGAAATCCATTCCAGGGTCAGAGAGTTGCTTTGGTCTCTGAGCAAGTAAAAACCAGTACGGTATCAGATCGGTGGAAGTTAATGCAACCATTCCAGGTTCCTTCCACCACCTCTCATTAGCCATCGTGGTCTCTTTTAGCATATCCCCCTCCTAGCAATCATGCAACACATATTCATAACATAATTTACATTCATCGACCTTTTATATAAACGTCCATCAAATCCAACATTCACATCTTTGAGTTTGCCATAGTTCTTGGCCAATATAGTTATTTTTGCAGACTGGGGGAACGGGGTTTTACAATTCCCTCCCCCTTAAACAAACATTGTCCTCGATGTTCTATCTATCAATATGACATGTATGTACAGAAGTAAACAAAATCGGATATGCATGTTTCATGGCATCTTCCATTTCCCATGTAGCCTCATCTGGGCCGAAATGTTTCCACTACATCTTGACATGTGCAATGGTTTGATTCCTGAGTGGGGTTCCTTTCTATCCAGTATGCATTGAGGTCCCGACAGGAATTCTCCCTTCGGTTCCACCTGGATCACAAACCAGTTAATTATATGATTAGAATCGTGTACATATTTCTTTAATAATGAAACATGGAAAACATTATGTGCTTTTATGGTGGGAGGAAGTCCTAGCCTATAGGCTACAGGTCCCACTCTATCTAGAACTTAAAAGGGTCCACAATACCAAGGTGCCAACTTGGCACAAGCTCCCATCCTCAGGGAACTCTTCCTAGGCCTAACTTTGAGATATACATGGTCTCATGTCTTGAATTCTCTTGGAGTTCTCTTTCGGTCGGCGTAACTTTTCTGTCTGTTCTGAGCGACCTTTAGATTTTGTTTTATCTGAATCACTTGTTGTTCCATTTCTTTCAACATGTCGGGTCCAATAGTAATTCTATTTACAGGATTACTCCAACTGACTGGAGTGTTGCATGGCCTACCGTAGAGGACTTCGAAAGGACTTGTCTTCAGGGATTCTTGGTAGCCGTTGTTGTAGGCAAATTCCACTAGTGGCAGGTAATCTTCCCACTTTTTAGGTTGATGCATTACATGCATTCTTAGCATGTCTTATAATATTTGGTTCACTCTTTCCATCTGTGCATCAGTTTGAGGATGATAGGCTGTGCTAAACAATAGTTTGGTCTCTAGACCAACCATCAAGGATTTCCAAAAGTTGGAAGTAAATTTCGTGTCTCTGTCAGACACGATCTTTTTAGGCATACCATGTAGTCTGAATATCTCCTTCATGAAT
>JZKD02S0852405.1:41594-63806 GCA_000966675.3 Picea glauca
TTAGAATAGACACTAGATGGTTGGTGATCATACCTTCCATCTCCACCACTGAAGCTTGGTGGTCATCTTGTTTATTATCCACGGCTACATAAATTTGTGGCATACTCCTGGCCACTTCATTGATGGTGGTAGCTTCTTAAACGTTGTAAATTCTTCGACTGTTCTGTTGTTAGTACAGGCAGTCCCTCAATAGATGTTCTTCTCCACAACCCCAACATTTCAAGGGTTCTCTCTTTGGGTTATCAATCTTTCTTGGGGTGGATCCAAAACGTTTATTTCCGCTATGGGAGGGGAAATTCTATTGGTGTACACTTTGGGTTGGGAAGCTCATCCTTGAGTCCTTTTTATAGTTTTTAAATCTTGGGGATTTAAACAACTTTTTCTGGAATCCCGAACTATTCTTCTGCTTCCAGCCTTCACGAGGTTCTGTCCGATGCCCAAGTTGTTCAGAACAATATCTTGCCTTTCAGATAGTGTCTTTGTAACACCCTGTTTCCCCCAGTCTGTAAAAATAACTATATTGGCCAAGAACTATGACAAACTCAAAGATGTGAATGTTTGATTTGACGAACCTTTGTATAAAAGGTCGATGAATGTAAATTATGTTATGAATATGTGTTGCATGACTGCTAGGAGGGGGATATGCTAAAAGAGACCACGATGGCTAATGAGAGGTGGTGGAAGGAACCTGGAATGGTTGCGTTAACTTCCACCGAACCGATACCGTACTGGTATACGAAACCCCGAATCGGTTTAGCATGAATAGGTTTCGGCGTTTCGGCACCCGGGAAACCAAAGGGTAAGACCCCTCATTTTCGCCAGTCGCGAAATCCTGATATATGAAACCCCGGATCGGTTTAGCGTGAATAGGTTTCAACATTTCGACAATCGGGTAACCAAAGGGTAAGACCCCTCGCTTTCGCCAGTCATGAAATCCCGGTATACGAAACCCAGAATCGGTTTAGCATGAATAGGTTTCGGCGTTTCGGCACCCGGGAAACCAAAGGGCAAGACCCCTCGTTTTCGCAAGTCGCGAAATCTCGGTACTCGAAACCCTGACTCGCTCTGTGGATGAGCCCTAGGTCACCAGACAGGGCCTTGTGGTAGGAAGGAGGAGTCCCGAAAGAATCTGGACCGTCCATTTGTAGGGGACGCATGGTGAAGAGCTAAAGCCACCGGGGTTCTAGACATCGGAGGAATAGGAGTGAAGACCCCGCCAGAAATCCCGAAAGGTAGAACGTTAGGATTTAATTCAGGCCATTGATCAAGTCAACGATTTGGATCGTAGATTCGGATGATACCGGGCTTTCAAGTTCCACGGATTCTAAAGGGAAAGGAGGAATGCTTGCATCGCAATTCCCCGAATTGCGAAACCCTGAAAGCATTTAGAGGAATAGCAATAGGTCATAGGACCGGTCGTATGAAAAGCAACCTAAGGGAGGAGCTAAGGATCTGTTAAACCCTTTCGGGTTTTGTCATTTCGAAAGACAGAGAACAAGGGAACGCTTGCATCGTGATTCCCCGAATTGCGAAAGTTGGAAGCGCCTTTTTGGTAAGCCCTGTGGTCATAGCCAATGATTGCATGGAGGAGGATAAGGGAGGGGATGGTCTGCGCTAGGCTCCATAGAAATTTGGGGATTCTGTCCCTCGAAGAAAAGACAAAAAGAAAAAGAAAATCTTAGCTGCCATAATGCGTGTGTGACAATCTTCTAGAATCTTTGGCTCGTCGAACTCAATTATGTTCTGATAGTCCTTAGGTAGTCCACTGATGAATCGTTGCACCTTTGCCTTTTTTTCTTTTATATGGGTACGTACCTCAGCAACTCGAGGAATTTGCTAACATATTCCTCTATGGTGCGTTGCCCCAGCTTGAGTTGATAGAATTCTTTAGTCTTTTCATCGAAACAATTTTCCGACAGATACTTCTTCCTAAAGTATTTCTCAAACCGTTCCCAAGATAGGTCTTCTTTGTGCATCCCTTTTACATTCTTAAGGTCTTCCCACCAAATGGAAGCCTTCCCATTCAAGTTGAAAGTGGCTACTCGGGACTTTAAGTTTTTCGAGAAGTCATGGACTCTGAAATACTTCTTTAGTCCAAGCAGCCAGGCCTTCGCTTCCTCTCCCTTCTTTATTTCACCATCGAAAGAGGGTGGTTTGGCCTTCTTGAATTCTTCGAGATTATGATTTTTGGAATGATTTTGCTTCTTGCGTTTTCTTCGGGAGTAAGAAGTAGTTTTGCTACTAGAAGATCCCTTTGAGTTGCCAGTTTTCTTTCCAGAGGAATCGTCAAACGCTTGTCCCTTATCTCTGGGGTGGACCTTTCTCGAGGTGCTCTTCCCAGTGTGGCCACTTAAAAGACCACGTCTCCGTATCTCAGGTGGACTTCAACTTTTCTTTGTCTGTCGTTGGTCCATGTGACTGGTGTCAGGTCCATGCTGCAATTGTCTTTATATGTCGGATAAGCTCTGCAGCAATACTGCATTAATCTCTGTTTGATTTTCTTGCTCTTTTATCAACCTCTCGTTGTCGGCCTTGTAGCTTTGTAGTTCGACCATGAGGATCCTCACAATCTCAGCTAGATCTGGAGGGGTCTCCACCGCTCTCCTTTCGTCAGACTCTTTGTCTCTATTGTGGGAGCCATCCCCCACTCCGTGGTGCGTCACCATCCTATGCATTTGCAGTTTCCCATGGTTGATTGTTCCTTTTAAGAGTACTTCAAATGGAGTTTTTGCGCAACTCGTCCATGAGCCCAAGCAGGCCAAGTGTTGTAACCATGCTCTGATACCAATTTGTCACACACCCACTACGACAGCTAATATTTTCTTTTTCTTTTTGTCTTTTCTTCGAGGGACAGAATCCCCGAATTTCTATGGAGCCTAGCGCAGACCATCCCTTCCCTTATCCTCCTCCATGTAATCGTTGGCTATGACCACAGGCCTTACCAAAAAGGCGCTTCTGGATTTCGCGATTCGGGGAATCGCGATGCAAGCGTTCCCCTGTTCTCTGTCTTTCGAAATGATGAAACCCGAAAGGGTTTAACAGATCCTTAGATCCTCCCTTGGGTCGCTTTTCATACGACCGGTCCTATGACTTGGTGTTATTCCTCTAAATGATTTCGGGGTTTCGCAATTCGGGGAATCGTGATGGAAGCGTTCCTCCTTTCCCTTTCGAATCCCCGGAACTTGAAAGCCCGGTATCATCCAGATCTACGGTCTAGATTGTCGACTTGATCAACGGCCTGGATTAAATCCCGATGTTCTACCTTTCAGGATTTCTGGCGGGGTCTTCACTCCTATTCCTCCGATGTCCAGAACCCCAATGGCTTTAGATCTTCGCCACGTGTCCCCTACAAATGGACGGTGCAGATTCTTTCGAGACTCCTCCTTCCTACCACAAGACCCTATCCGGTGACCTAGGGCTCATCCATAGAGTGCGTTAGGGTTTCGGGTACCGAGATTTCGTGACTTGCGAAAACGATGGGTCTTGCCCTTTGGTTTCCCGAGTGTTGAAATGCCAAAACCTATTCACGCTAAACTGATTCGGGGTTTCGTATCCCAGGATTTCGCGACTGGTGAAAACGAGGGGTCTTACCCTTTGGTTTCCCGAGTGTTGAAACGCCGAAACCTATTCACGCTAAATCGATTTGGGGTTTTGTATACCGGGATTTCGCGACTCGTGGAAATCCACAATAGAGTTTCCTTACCTTTCGAAACTCCGATCCCCGAATTCCCGATATGGGAATTCATGTATGAGATTAACGACGGTGAGCCTCCCCTAATCCGATGGTCCATAGAGCTCCATCAGATCCTTGAATCTACGATCTTGGATCCCATCGCTACTTGTGAAGGCTGAAGGGGTCGAGGTATTAACGCATGCGCTCCTCCTCTAGATCCATCGGTCTTGACAACTCTGGGGTATTTACGAAAGGATTTCGACCATTCGTCTACCAAACGATGGGGTATTCTCTTTCGATAAATGGGACTCGCTATCCTTTATGAGCTTGATTCATGAGATTCAACCTCTCGGGGCTTCGAACTCCCACGACTTCGAAACCTGAGAGAACTAATCTTTCTTGTACAAGGTTTCCAGACCCAGGTCATCTGGACCTTCAGAGGGTTCTTGGGTAATTATCCTTAGGCTTGGTGACCTGACTGAAAAGCCTTCCTAATTCGTCGAGCTATGACTCTGTGACAGGGGTAAAGTAAACTCGTGGGTTTACTATAATAGTATTCTTTTCAAGGAACTCACTTCGGCTTTGGAATTCGGGGAAACTCCCTGGGAGGAGGTGCCTTTGGGAAATCAAACCAGGGCATAGCATGAGTCAAGTAAATGGGACGAATCTCAAGGTAACAGACTTGTATTCTGAACTTATTCATTCTATACATAAACTGATTATGGTCATATAAGGATAAGCATGCATCCGTTATTTCCAATCAAAACACAAGGCAAACTCTACTATACATAAACCATTTATGAGCGTATAAGTATGAGCATGCGTTCATGATATTCAATTCAAAATACAGGACATAACACTTATCATAAACACCAAGCGTAATGCAACTGCTGAGAGGGGTGCTCCTTTCCACCCAACCGTAGGCCTAGTAACTCTAAACGGATTTACCACTAGCCACCCCCGAGCTAGACCACGATGCTTTTAGATTCAGTATCCTACTTCCAGCTCCATGGAAGTCAAGGATGAAGGTTACTCTCCTTCTCCTATGTTCAGAACTGTCTGTGTTTCCAGAGTTTTCTCCAGTTCTCCTTCGTAATCCCTGTTGTCTGCGCTCTTCCCCTACCCACACTTCCTTTCTTTCCTTTTCTGCAAGATTGCGTGTGGCGCGAATTCCCCCATCCGTGGTCAGGTCTGAGAGCTTCTACGGATGGGTGGTTCACCCCCATCCCCTCATTAACTCTTGAGGAGCCTCCCCACCTACCAATCTGACGGGAAATCCATTCCAGGGTTAGAGAGTTGCTTTGGTCTCCGAGCAAGTAAAAACCAGTACAGTATCGGTTCAGTGAAAGTTAACGCAAGCATTCCAGGTCCCTTCCACCACCTCTCATTAGCCATCGTGGTCTCTTTTAGCATATCCCCCTCCCAGCAGTCATGCAACACATATTCATAACATAATTTACATTCATCGACCTTTTATACAAAGGTCCGTCAAATCAAACATTCACATCTTTGAGTTTGCCATAGTTCTTGGCCAATATAGTTATTTTTATAGACTAGGGGAAACAGGGTGTTACAGAGGGGAAATTTTATATATCATGATTATCTGCACAAATAGCACAAACGTTTACATTATCCATGGACACACTCTTAAAGGATGCCTCTTCCTAAACCTAGCACAAAAGATAGTTAAAGTTACTTCTTCTTCTTCTTGTTTATTTTTAATTTTGAGCGTATCTAGTTGCAAGATAATAGTACCAAGGATATCTATTTTGAAATTTTCTAATAATTTGCCTAGCTCCATCCTTGTCACTTCCCCTGCAACAAAATTGGTTATTCTTATCAAAGTATCTCTTACTCCCCTACTGGATTGGGCTTTACTTCGTGAATATCTCTTGCATAAATCACAAATTTCTGCAAATGGTAAGTGAGAAACATCACCAAAACCCATCAGATTAAGCACTTCTATATATTATTCCTATATCCCCTTCAGAAAAATAGTTCTAACAATATCATTAATTAAGGTACTTTGTTTAGTATTTTAAAGGTTGTATAGGAACCGCTCGACGTAGTCTTAAAAAATTTCCTCATACTGTTGTTTCATCTTAAAGATATCATTACGTGAGTCTCTAGTTCTACAACAATCTTGGTATTTCTTAAGAAAAGTAGTTTTCATATCTTCGCAAGATCTAATAGAATACTCTGGAAGTCCCATAAACCATCTCAAGGCACAATCTTTCAAAGTTGCAGGAAATAACTTTATTTTTTTAGCATCATCAACATAATTATAACTTCGACACCAAATATCAAATTCAAATAAAATGGCATATGGATCTTCAGTGATCGTACATATGAAATTTAGCAATACTGATGGAGGAATGTTCTTCATATTCACATTTGGTGCCAGATCGAGGATGGGGAACCCAAAGGTTGCTTCTCCTTCTGCCTCCACATTTCTTTCTTCCTCATCTGCTATGTTTCCAAATAATCTAAAATTAAGTAGCTTTGGTTTCTTGCCCCAGTTTGGAGAGAAGCGTTGCTCACTAATTGGGTTTTGATGGACAATAAAATTATTTCCAATATGTGCTTCTGGTATCCCTCTACAACTACAGATTCTATCTGTGATATAACCACGTTCTGGGATGATCCAAAATAGTTTGGAAATATGTTCTGAATTGACAACTTTTTCTAATGCCAAGTCAGTATTTGGAGCCTGCTCACCAATTTTGTTATCTTCAGTTTCTTTATTCAGAATTTCTCTTTGTGCTTCCTACACCTTTTTAGTAGTGTTTTTTTTATTGTGGTGTGGTTTATTCTGGAGTCACCTTTGATGTAGAACCTTCTCCTTCCCGCAAAGAACTACCAGTATACCTTTCAGTCGGATAAGTAGGGGGCTTCCTAGTACTAACAAACAAATCACCTAGAATCTTACTTGTTGACTTAAGAAACCTACCTTTGTTATCTCTAGCCCTAACCGTTAGTCAACTACATGACAAAAATGGGTTTGGATAGACTCACTAAAGTGAATGCGGCGGGCTAAAACCCTTACAGAAATTCAGAAGTGAGGGCACCTTTGCGTCTTACCGTCTTGTCCTCCACCAAATATGCAATGTAGTGAGAAAACCAAATAGAAATAACTAACTAAAATTATCCTTCTACCATTTACCTTTTAACAATTCCCCGAAAACGACACCAAAGGAATTCTAAACACCTTCACTTTATCCACAAGACTAATCTTAAGCATGAACAGAAGTCAATAAATGTGTATGTCATGTCTAGATCATTTATCTATGCATGGACATATCTATGATTTTTTCTCTTCTTAATTATCATTCAATGGATGTTTAAATTGTCTATTCCTAGAAAGAATTAAAATGTTGTTATTTAACCCAAATTCAAAGACCAATGACTAGTTCTCTCTTCCAAACCCCCTTCCAAGTTTCGGGGTGCAATCTTTCACTTATTGATTCAAGTGTTCATGCTACCATATGCGAGGTTAGATTTGAATAGAAGATATTTCCAGTTACTGTGCACAACTAAGTGTAATATGCTATCTGAGTATAAAAACAAAGTTTTACTCAAGATAGTATTCAAATCAGTCCACAAAAAGGTTACTCAAAACCTCTTATGTGAGTTACTGATCTAATAGTGAATTTACTAGCTTGAGAGTAAAATTTATAGATCACACTCAATCAACAACAACTCCTTTACGCTCGCATTCACAATTGATCTATTAAATATGACAAGTTTGTATATCGTGGCACTTCACTTTTGCATCCAAATAATCTATGTACCTGCAACTATGACTCAGATTAGATCTCGTCATTCACCTTAACACATTCTTTTGCTCATAACAAAGTGATAAAAATCCTAATGGAGACAGTTACCAGGTTCTCAAGATTTTTCCTGACAAGAAGGAAGGTATTCATGTATTTTGTATTAGTGATTGGATTTGTTCTTTGAAAAATCCAATAACTATAATCAAGCCAAGACTTTGTAAATTTACATTGACAGAAAACGAAATGCTATGTTAAAACAACAAAACATTGAAATCCAAATATTTTTCCACTAAGAAGTGATGAAATGTTAATTATTATCTCTGGAGACAAAACAAGCTACCGATTCCAAAACAAGCTACATGTTAAATTACTCATAAAATGATTTGAATTATAAACCAGAAACCTTATACTTAGATATGCAGTTGATACTATAGCTTTACAAGATATAATCAAAGCACAAATATTAAACTGATTGATAAAAATATAGAGCAACTACGCATCCCAGAGGGTGGGCCCTTGCCAACCGGTACCGTGCTTAGAAACTTACATTAAAGGAATTAAAAGAACGTTGTAGATATGAATTGAGATTTTGTATTAAAATAGAAGTCCAAGCTTACAAAGTACGCCTCAATACATGTATTGATTTTGTATAATAGCAACAACAAATCATGGATGCTTATAACTCCAAATTGTTAACCACAATATCACTAACTATTCATTACATCAAAGATTTACATATATAGAGAAAACCCTAAAGAAAATGATGAGAACATCCCCTGCGCTCTTGTGAACCAGAGTATCTAGATTAGAAAAGGTAACAAGCATATCAACTATATATGGTTTCATACGATCCATATGAACAAACTCAACAAACATGGAGAATCAATTTTGATCCATATGCTATTTGTACGACATGAAATGCATACAAATAGGAATTTCGTTATATGGAGGATCCCGCCAACGTTATGCATGTTGGAAAACTTTAACCTTCTGTTTGATCGGGCTTTGCGCTCGTCTGGAAGATCTCGGGCTCGAACCAAAGCAGAGAGACAGTGCTAGGGTTTAGATATCCAAAACCCATGTGACCATTTTCCTCCTAGGCACATGCACATACATGAACCTACAAACTCAGGTACCATAACTACATAGCAGTGTAGAAACTGAACTGAAATTCTTTATTAGTAAATGTTAGTTCAAAAAATCATTAAAATCTATCAAGAACTTAGGAAATTTATTAAAATAAGAAAGAATTGCCTTTAAATGTTTATTGCAAGGTTTAATGGCTTAGAAGCATAGCTTGTTAGGATAATAGGGCCATGTTTAAGTATAAAAGTGGAATGGTAGTGGAAAAAGATGCGTCTAATTATGGAAAAATGGGAGGCCAATATGCATACTACTGAAATTCCAGAAGTCTGGGAGAAGACCAGACCAAGGAAAGGAAGACATTGCTATAGCAGTTGAATGATGAAAACATGGCAAAGAATTGTTGAGGTGTAGAATAACACTGAGGATGGTGCTCCTATTAAGGGGGAGGGGAATGTAACACCCCGTTTTTAACTACTCATGCATTTTACCTCTTGAGATAAAGCCCATTTCTAGGCTCACTCATCACATTTCCATCGTAGTCCCCAAGTTCATAAGCTCCCTTCTTGAGGACACACTTCACAATGTAAGGACCATGCCACATATGATTGAACTTACCTGCCCCTAAAGCATCTTTGTCATGATCATAGACCAAGGCTAGATCTCCTTTGAAAAAATCTAAGGGTGGATAGACTTATCATACTAGAGCTTGACACATTTTTTATGGGCCTCTTTCATCGTACCCACATCTTGATGTTGCTCTTCAAGGTGCTCTAGGTGGATGAGGTGCTCCTCCAATGCAGAAGTGTCGGGTAGGAGCTCTATCACTATTTTCAATGAAGGAATCTCACACTCAATTAGGAGGATTGCCTCCACTCCATGGACGAGCTGGAAGGGTGAAACCCTATAACAATCTTCACCAAGGTTTGATATGTCCACATTGTCAAATAAAGAATAAAATGACAATTTTATTTACTCATATTGGTTGTATGTTGGAGTATGGTCTGTAGAAACTTATTAATGACCTGAAATTGACAATTTGCTTGAGGATAATAAGGAGATGAATTATCATGTCTAAAACCCAACTTCTCAACCAACTCTGACATCATTATATTTTGAAAGTGACTGCCATGGTCAATGAAAATCTCTCTCGGCACACCATATCTAGCGACGACTTGATTAAATATTAATAATGTTGCCATCTCACCATTATTTTAATAAGTTAGCATGGTTTTTCCCCTCTTTTAAAAGTAGTCAACTACCACGATAATTTACTTATGCTCATTGGCTAAAGCCATGTGACATGTCGTGAAATCCACCCCCCACTTAGTGAAGGGGCCAATGGTGTTCATGATAAAAAGTAGATCACGATGTGTGTCCATTTTTCAACTAAATACCTAGCAGGGGTGACACTTTTTTACCACTTCCATATAATATTTAAAGATCAAAGGCCAAAAGTATCCAATGCGTAATATTTATTGGGTCATCGCCAACCTAGATAGGTGAACCCCACATGATCCACTGTGACAATACTTAAGCATGGTCTATGCCTCCTCATGAGTCAAACAATGATGTATGATTTAATTACCCCTCGACGATACAAAGTGTCATTGATAATGAGGTAGTTTTTTGCAAAGTCACGTATGTGATGTCACTCATATCACGAGGAATTGGGAGAGGATTTTAGAGTTTGGAGATAGACAATAATATCTTCATACCAAGGATTGCTTGAAGAAATGAGGAAAAGGTGCTCATCTAGAAACGAGTCCTCTTCAACAGTACCTTGATCTCCCTAAGAGAAATCTAACATTGACTCAGTGAAAACCAAAGACTTCTTAGACTTGGTTCATGCAAACTCTGTCAAATTTTCAAGGCAATTCAATGCATACAATTTCAAATCTGAAAATTACTTCCAAGTAACCTCAAATAGTAAACTAGGGTTGTTATCACTGAAAATTTTACACTGAAATTATGACAGAAAATTATAGTGGAAACACAAATACCAAAGAGAAATCATCCATGCACATGAGACACAAATTTATGTTCTGCAAAAGTTTCAGATTGAGAATTTATGAGGACAAAAACAGTCCTCCCAACAAAATTACAACTTCAACAAATTCTAGAAAAACCCTTCCAACTTGAAAACCTGTTCTACGACTTGCTGACATCACTTGTATGACTACTGAAAACACATGTACGTACTGTACGGAAGCTGACGTCACCTGTACGGACTGCTGATATTGTTTGTACGAACATTGACGTCACCTATACGGACTGTACATCCCCACACGTGCAACTTGTTTCTCCTCTCCCTCTCACACTTGTGAGCTCACATGTGTGGCCTCCTCTCCTTAGCTGAAAAATAGAGAAAGAATGTCTAGAAACCCTATGCCGGATTTGCCAAAGTGAAGGATTTACTTTGCTGAAATTTCCACCCCAATCTTCTTAGCACAAGTGTTCACTCACTTATGCAAACTCCATAATGTCACAATGAGATGTCACAATGTCTCCTCACATTGCCTCTCCTTTTATAGGAGTCTAATGAGTGAGTTTATGAACCCCTTCTAAACTCAACATTAAATCATAATTTTTTATTTCTCCATGTGGGTGTGAAGCCCCAACCAAGCCCCAACTCAATATACAAGGGATTTTCACAAAATGATAAAATTCTATGTGAGTGCCAACAAAGATTCCCACATGCCTGACACCAAGGCCAATGTGGGAATACCTCTCGATGCTACAAAAACATCAACAAACTCAAGGTCAAATTCTTCCAAGATTGCTAGTATCCATTTGTTGCACTTTCCCCCAATAACTTGTTAGGTTAAGAAAAACTGAAACAGATTCACATTAGCTATAATAATGGTTTTCCTGAGTATAATATAATGACAAAGTATATGAAAAACATGAATTACCACTAAATCCAATTTCTCAACATGATAAAACTTGAGTTCGAGGCCTATCAAGCTTCGGCTAAGGTAATAAATGACATGCTCTTAGAGCATATCATCCTCCTGAACCAAAACCATAGCAATGGTTGATTTTGACACTTAATCGAGATACAACAAGAAGTCTATGCTATAGTCTGTAGGACTAAGTAGGGGGGGGGGAAATACAAGTTCCTTCTTTAACGCATCAAATGATCATTGTGAAAAATCATACCCCCTTCTTCAACAAGGGCATAAATCCCTTGGTAATTTCATCACGGTTTGCTATAAATAACTGCAAAAAGTTATCTTTTCCTTGGAGACTTTGAAGTTGTCAAAGGTTGCACGGGAGATGCAATTGAACTGTTACCTCAACCTTAAGAGGATTGACCATGACCCCTTTGTTGGACACAATAAAGCTCAGACGATGCCCTGAAATGGTGCAGAAGATGCATTTTTGAGGATTCAAATGAATTCTATAATATCGACATATTTCAAACACAAGGTGTAGGTGTTGAGGATGATCTTCCCTCTTATGATCAGAGCATTATAATGTACCCCGCCACCCAAGCTGGGCCACATCATGAAAAAAATTGCTCTTTATCATCTCTGATACCATAATGTAACGTGCCCAATGCTAAGTTGAGCAACATTACGTGTGGAAACTCATTAAATTGTTAAGATTTACTGCTAATTAAATTCTTGTAGCTTACCACCCGCAGATCACACACAATATTGACCAAATGAATGATATCACAGTTCTGAATGCATATAGTAGCATATATTAAACATGAATATAATTGTTCAAGCAAACAATAAACACATAACATTCATATAAACCATTTACATAGTGGAATTAACATAGGAACAAAACATAAACACTTATCTGTTAATGATTAACCAACTAGCTGCAAACAAAGGATGAACCTACCAACCATAGGCACTGCTAATCATTTTCTCTCATCAATAAGCCACCCTTGAGCTGAGGCTATGATTCCACAAGGAGACCTGACCCACTAGTTATCCACTCTCCACACAGAGCAGTTCCAAACCCAGGTTCTAGTCTCACAAGAGTTCCAAACCTCCAACTCTCTCTTTTCCCCACAACCCAAGGAATGTACCCCCTTCACTACTCAAAGTCCCTCAGGTTGTACCATTCATTTATCGGGGCCAATGCATTCAGTTTGCCATGAATCACTTTCCCCACAACCTGCACCACCCAAGGAATGTACGCCCTTCATTGCTCACAGTCCATCAGGCTGTACCATTCATTTATCAAGTCCACTAGTGCATTCGGTTGGTCGGGAATCACTCAGTCGGGAACTCTAGGAACTCTTGGTTATTTCATATTTTCTCACAGTAGCCTTCACAAGGCTATGAGTCAAGGTGGACAAAACCAAGGAAAAACATTATGTATAAGATTTTTTTTTTTTTTATTGAGTCCATTTATACATCGCTTTTTGTTTATCTTGTAAAAATTAATTAACAATAATTTTGATTTTTTTTCCAGGTTACAAAGCCCAAGGAAAACCCTTGAATAATTCCCCTCATTTCAAGGACGATACCTAGGATAAACCCTAGAATCTTCATGGCACAAGGCTAGTCAACAAAAGGGCTTGAAGCCATTACAACAATATACTCATTATGAGCTCAACGTGACACTTACATGAATTGAACCTAGGTGGGGAGGATAACAATCATTCCTCCCAACCACCCGAGCTAAACACAGTTGACAACAATAATTGTGATATATTTAAATTGATTGAATGGTGTTTCCCAATGTGCTATGATGACTAAAACTTTGTCATGGTGTGTTTGTTTAAATTAATGTATATATGTGTGTTTTAGTTATAATTTTTTTTTACAAATAATTATTAGAAACACAATGAACATAAATTGATCTAAAAATGAGGTTTGGTGGGGTAGCTTGAGTGGTTGAGTGCATTAAGCTTCACACAAGACGTCTTAGGGTTGATCCCCTAGGTTGATTCCCTCTATTGTGTGCCTCACTTAATGTTCTTACTAGGTCAAGTGTCATAATTAGCATCAGTGAGTTTACACTAGGTACCATCTACAAAATACGAGGAAATGCTTAAGGTTTTCTTGTGAGGTTTATTTCTTTAGATCTCATATTTATTATCACTAGCTTATTGCTCATATTTATGAAAATATTTGAAATACGAAAATGAAAGAACAAGCAAAAGAACACACCATCCACACAAATGAATGCAAGATGTATCATAAAAAACCTAAAATAGGAGAAAACATAGCTAGAAGGTGAGGCCTACGCTTTGCTCTCTTTTTTTTAGTTATGGAATGTAAGTACAAAGAAAAGAGCACTCATTATGGAGTTGCCTTTGACATTGTGGACTAAATGGCTGCTACAAAATCTTCTTCCTCCTATGTTATGCTCTTAAATCCCACTCCTAGATGCTCATCTCAACTATGGAACAAGTACAATGCTAAACAATGGAACCCCTTCTCTTCCCACTGTCTCAATATTTAACATAGCCTGATAGTTGTCTAAGGTTAGGGTTTTTGAATACATGAACCCTCAATTAGTGTTAGGCTTTGGACCTTCTAGAATGTTCTCAAAATTCCACACATGGATAGCCCCACATGTGTGAGTAATGGGGGTTGACATGGCATCCACTCGATACCACGATGTTACGAGGAAAATCACGCTATGGCATGGGGTAAACCACAACAGACGAAAATGACTGCAGAAATCAACTCTAATCTCAAGTATGCTATATAAACAAATATGCTAACAAGACAAGATAAGTAGCCTACCTCGTCCAGACGTTCGATGAAGTCTGTCGTTGAGCACTCGACTCAAAGCAATATACCTGCAACTTGTCCTCAACAACCAAGATATGCAAGCACATGGTGATAATATACAAAGTTAGCACATATAATAGCACAATCCATCAATATTCATAACAAATACGCCCATGGAATAACAATTCAAATATTTGCAAGACATTAATTAGACGAGAAAAGAATAATTCTATTAATATGTAATTAACGGAAGTGTATGAATGACAAAATTATGTGTCGGCATGTTCGGAACCGAGAAACTAAGTCCCTTCCAGCTGGGCCTCCACCACTTCAATCCCCCACCAAAGGCAAGCTCATATAAGAGAGACAATTAGGTTCTCCATCAAATAGGGAAGAGCTTGGGGCTGAACGATGTGTTCAAACTTAAAAGGATGAAGGGATGTAGACTCAATATGAAGTGAATAATTTCTCCAGAGTAACTTTGCTCTCAAAGTTGAATTCTTCTCCTCTTCTCCACAGCTTGGATATGGCCCATTTATAGCCTTCAAATGGAATCGAAGGGCCGAGTCAGAACGTTTCCAGTATATGGAAGGTCAAGGATCATGGATCTCATGACGTGACATGGAAACCCGACACCATTTTTTAATTTTGGTCACAAAACCCGATGTACGCGGTCTGTAATGGTGCAACGAGCATATATGCATGTTGTATAGCTGTTAGGGCGGTATATGTGGAAAAATACAATTTTTAGCTCTGGGAACTGCAAAAATGGACTTCAAGTCTGCATAGGGAAATGGAAAATGCCTTTTGAGCAAGTTTGCATGGGGTGAGGCAAATCTTGCTATAACACATGGTGGTCAATAAGGTAAATCAACTTGCAGAAGACATAACTTCAGCATACGACCTCCTATTGAGGTGATTTTTGCACCATTTGAAAGGTCTCAATGTGTAAAACAACATCAAGGGGTTGGGAGCCATGTTAAAAAAAATTGACCCCAAAAAATGTTGTTTTACACCTTAAAATGGCTTTGGAAGGTTCTAGACCCCAAATTTCCAAATTGGGACTTGCCACTAAAATGGGCCCTACAAGCCAATTCCTCCAATTTTTCCACGTAGAAAGCACTAAGTTAGATGGAAAATTATATAATGGTACATTCTATATGAGTTCTCAAAGATCTATGGGTTTCTAGCCAACCATCTTCCACATATAACTAAGCAAGGCAAAGTTGTAAACAATGGTTTTTAACTAGTTTATTGAGCCAATTGTAAAAGAAGTTAATTATGTTCTAAAGAATAATAATGAAAAGATGGTCGAAGATTTAAGTCACAAGTTTGCAATTTTTTTATTTATTTTTCTTAATTTTCTTACTTATATGGCTTGTATTGTTGTGAGTGTCAGAATTGGTTCATTAATTAACTGGTCATTTTATTATGTCTTTATAACAACACATAAACTATGATGAAGAAGATGAATATGATAAGCCTTTTAATGAGGTTGACAATGATGGATCAAAATCTTTGTCGTTTACTGATGATTTATGATGATAATGGTGGTGGTGGTGTATCAATTTCTTCATTATCTAACTTTCACTATTTTTTTTTTTCATGTGTCATCATTCTAAATGTTCAAGAACTTATTAAAGATGTAACAATCTTTTTTTAAATTTTAAGGTGGACAAAACTAAGGAAAAGCACTATGTATGAGATTTATTTTATTTTTTATTGAGTCCATTTATACATGGCTTTTTGTTTATCTTGTGAAAAATAATTAACAATAATTGTGTTTTTTTTCTAGGTCACAAAGCATGGGGAAGACCCTTGAGTACTTCCTCTCATTTTGAGGATGGTACCCAAGGTAAACCCTAGAATCTTTAGGGCACAAGGTCGATCAACAACAAGGCTCGAAGCCATTACAACAACATACTCATTATGAACTCAACATGTCACTTTGCGAGATTTGAACATAAGTGGGGAGGATAACAATCATTCCTCCCAACCACATGAGCTAAAGCCAATTGAAAACAATAATTGTGATATATTGAAATTGATTGAATATTATTGCCCAATGTGCTATGATGACTAAAACTTTGTCATGGTGCATTTGTTTAAATTAATGTAGATGTGTGTGTTTTAGTTATTAATATTTTCTACAAATAATTATTAGACACACAATGAAAATAAATTGATGTGAAAATGAAGCTCAGTGGACTAGCTTGAGTGCATTAAGCTTCATGCAAGAGATCTCAAGGTTGATCCCCTAGGTTGGTTCCCTCTATCGTTGATGTTCTTACTGGGTCAAGTGCCAAGATTAACATTGACAAGTTTACACTAGGTACCATCTGCAAAATGCGGGGAAATGCTTGGGGTTTTCTTGTCAGGTTTTCCTTGGGAAAAAATGTTGTGAAAATGAAATGGATACTCTATTAGAATTTAATTAGACTAATCTAATTAAATGGACTAATTCGATTATTCTAAATACAAGGGATGCTAATTAACCTCAGTTAGTCCAAACCAACTTATTATTATGAAAAAGACACACAACAATGCAATTGGACGTTAGGTAGACACAACTAAGGCACACATTAGGCACATAAAAGTATGATTTTAGATGCAAACAAGACAAAGAATGCACTAAAAAGACGCAAAAATGACACAAAGTGACACATAAACATTCAAACTAGATGCAAAAGTGACAGAAAAATATGTAACATAGATATGCATAAAACACATTGTAGACATATAAACCAACAAAAAATTGACATAAATAGGAAACATGTGAGTTTAAAACTAGATGCAAACATGACACAAAGATGACATAATCATAGATTCATTTAAGACACATGCCAAGTGTAGAAACAACGCAAATAAGACTAAATTAGATGCAACTGAGACACATATACAACATAATTGTGACCATCAAGACACAATATAGGAAAATTTTAGGTGCAAAAGCGATCTAGTCATAACACAACTGATATCAAAGGAGACACAACACAAGACACAACCTAGATGCAAATTAAAAGATACACAATGTTGATGTGCTCAATAGGCACATAGTAATAACCATCTTCAAAGATGGCCCATACCCAATAATTTTTATAACGAGGCACTTATTAGGTAGTTCAAAAGCTAGGGGTGGGACTGAATAAGGGTTTAAAGTGATTTTTTAAACGTAATCCCCTTGTAGACCATTCACGCAACTTCTTCTAGTGAGCGTTTCAACTTGGACCCTTTTTCAAGAAGGCATCTGAAAACACAAGTGAGATGAGTTTGTGAAGGCCTCCACTAATGTCCTGAAAGAAGTGACAAGGGGAGTTGTAGCTCATTTTTTTTTAGATCTAGGGGAATTGATAACTGATTGAGATTACTTGGGTAAGACCTACGTTCAAATTCGATTGGTTGTCACTATAAACCTTAGGCTAGGTGCAATAATGCACAATCCACACCTAATAGGAAACTCAAGCCTCAACCTCGGACCAAGATGTCCCAAATGGGCACACCTACCCTTTTAGCTAAGACACAATTGTTGATTAAGGTTGGTTGTCATTGATGTCAACCCTTGAAGAAAGCTCGGTAGCACAAAGGTTTGGGTAATGGACCCAAGTTTGTTTGATGGATAATGGTATGAGTTTTGATATATTTGCAGGTAATACTATTCTACATGGATAGTACATGTCATTCCATTTTTGGTGGTATGTGGAACGTCACATAACTCCTCACGGTTTGAGAGTTATGGCCTAACAAAGTTGGAGGACCCTCATATGTCATCTAGAAGCCGCAAAAGGTCAAAGTAGTCAAAGTGGTTTAAGAGATTTTAGAAGGTAAATAATAAAGTGAAGTGATGAGTGTACTATAATTCAAAGTGAATACAAAATAAATTTAATGGAGAAATTAGAAGTGGGTTAACCCTAAAATAAGGAAAGTGGGCAAAGTGACCTAGAAGATGTTTTTAAGGAAACTACTTGGAGAGTATAATAAGAGGCAAAGTTCTCTCATTTTAAATCACACTTGAGCATATTGAATATCTATAGGTGTCTGGGGTAACCAAAGGATATCTAAGCTGAATTTCAGAGGGAAGGTGAAGAAAAGAAGACCATAATTCAAGGGAGGATAAATTCTTTTGATGATGCTTTATAAGGTGTTTCGGGTAAAAATGTCATAACTTCTTCATAACAGATTCAAATTCAGTAAGACCAAATGTGTTGGTTAGAGTACAGTCTGTAGTATGCCATGTAAAAGTTTCAGATCGATTCAAAAACTATTCCATGCGGAGTACGCTCTACAAGGCCGCTCTCTAGAATAAGCAAGAATTCAACAAGGTATGCCATTTTTGCTATAACTCCTTTTCTAAGAGGTTCCAAGTAGTGACACCTAGAGGAATTGCATAAAACACATTGAAGAACATTGTGTATCAGTTTCAGATCTTTATTCATTACATGTACAAAGTTATGATTATTTCAAGTTAGGGTTGTTGACTAATCCAAAACTAGTCATGTGAGACTAAATAAAAGTTTGGTGAAAATGCTAGTCTCTTGTTGTTAAAGTTAAGGAAGGTTTGCAGGTATGTGATCATATACACCAGATCTATTATAGAGTTACCAATCATATTTGGATGATGAAATTGGTGAGGGCTTTTGGTTAAGGTACATGTTGTGTACATGGTTGAGACAAGTAGTTGATGAGTTGACACATACATGAGGTGTATAGTTGATGATGTTGGTACATATTGATGAGTCATATTTGATGAGTAGTTGACACATGATTGGTACATACTTGGTACATGGTTGGTTGCACTTGTTTATGGTACATGTTGATTACAGGTTATTTGGTACAGGTTGGTGCATGGTTGATGCACTTGTTTATGGTGCAGGTTGATTACAGGTTGTTTGGTATAGGTTGGTGCATGGTTGATGCACTTGTTTATGGTACAAGTTAATTATAGGTTGAGGTACAGGTTGATGCATGGTTCAAGTTTACTGGTACAGGTTTACAATGATATATCTCACAATGATATTGTGACAGTGGTTCCATCATTCTACTTCTACTTCAGGGCGGTTGGACGGGGCAATGACAGGTAGTTGTAGCCACCTTCTGGTTGTAGCCGGAGAACATAGGGGGTTATAGCCTCCTTCTGGTTTTAGCCAGATAATTGGGGAGTTGGAGCTTCCCTCAGGTTGTAGCTTGAAAAACTAGGGGGTTTGAGCCTCCTTCTAGTTGCAGCTAGAAAACAAAGGAAGTTGGTGTTTCCAATGAATGTAATTCTTCAAGACATATAAGAAAAAATATTCTATGGTTTTCTCCCGCTTTGGGTTTCCACGTAAAACACTGGTGTAGTGTGTATGTGTATAACACTTGGATTATGTGGTTAAAAAGGAGTACTATTGCTCTATTACTGAATCACCCCCCTCTCAGTAATCCAACAACAATGAACCAATATCTTATTGGGGATTTGAACTTGAGTGGGAAGAGTGTGAAACTTACCTTCTAACCATTTAAGCTATTATCCCTTAACTTAAAATTTGAAAGATATATAGATAAACTTTGATCCACATGAATGAATTATATATATATCTCTTTTTTACAACAAATATAATATATTAAAAAAAAAACTCATAATAAAAACATATGAATTGAAAAAAAAAAACCAACTATTAAAAGAGATTTCTTTTATCAAGTTGAAATTGATAAATCATTTTTTTCACATATAACACACAACACACTTGTCCCTTGTGCATGATAACCATCTTTGAAACAATAAATGAATAAAAGTGAACCACAACCACCACACATTTGTTGTATTGTAATGAAGGTGAGATGTTGGAGCCCAATGCTTATTGTTGTAATGAGCGTGAGATTTTGGAAAGGGACAAGCCCTTACAAGCCCTTACAAACTTTTCCACAACTATCCAGGCATGTACTATTGGTTTATTTAACGTGCCGGGTAAGAAACACGTAGTTTTAGAAAATCCCAACTTTAAAAAAACCATACTTTCCTTTTTATTATTTGAGTTATTTTTTATTTTATTTTTTTATTTAAGTTATTTTGGTGGTAAGTTTCAAAGTTGATTTTTTTTTGTTGTAATGTACTTTTTCTTACTTTGAGGATGATATGGTATTGAAGATAAACCAAATTCTTTAATGTTTAAGATTAAGTTGATATTTAAAATTCACAAAACAAAAAAACAAATATAATACAAAATGGAATTTGAAATTAAATAAGGATATTAACTTTCTTTTCAATCACTTTAATTATATTTAATTAAAAAAAATAATATATTATTGTAATTTTTTTATTATTAAATAGTCAAATGAAAAAGATAAGTGTCATTTAACTTAATTTAAAGTTTGGTAATTTTTATCTTGGTGCTATTTAAATTTAAATTTATGTTTTGTGATGTACAACGTCATTGCATTGGGAAGTCAAAGCTTTGCAGATTGTATAATAAAGGTTTTTTTTTTAAATTTTGATTTATGATATTTATGGTGAAATTCCTAATTGGTAAAGCATTATTTTCATTAATATAGTAAAAAACATATATCTTCACACTACATTCAACCATATCTATCTTTAATCATAGTTTAATATAAAAAATAACAATTTTTTAACTCCAAAAATTTGTATTTTAACAACTCTAACCTTTACATGGAGGTAATGGCTAAATCTGGTTATAATGTTATTTCAAACAACTAAGTTTTGCAATTCAGGCCATGTGTAGAAGTGAGGGGACATTCAACTCATTCCTTGATCTTCCATTACTATTTGTAGATTAGTAGAATTGGTAAACACAATGCTTTGGGACATTGGATTCTTCTTTGTTTAATATGAAGATGTTTCGAAAATGACCACTTATTATAAAATATCATCAATTTAGATATAATTAATTGAAGAAGGCTAAATGTTTTATGATTTTGACTTTTACTAATTTACCATCATAGAATTTGACTAAAATCTTTACTATAATTGTAATTTTGGATTATTAAATCGTTGTTTTTAATGTCAAAATAAATTCAACACCCTTGAATACTCCTATTACACTTTAATTTTACAATATTAACAATTAATATTTTACAATTTCATCAAATCCAAAATAATTATTACCATATTAACTTCAAACCAAAAATATCAATTTCCTTTTCTTTATTTAAAATAACTGATTTTGTTTTTAAAAAACGTTTGAATCAAGATAGACTGATTGATCTTACACCTACATATCCTTGCAACACATAAAATATATAATAAATGCAAGTGTAGGCAAAATCAACATTGGTGTTACTTGAGGCAACACCTTCCATGAAGCATTTAATACATTGCATGATGAGTAATTGGTAAAAGCATAAGTAAGTTCCATGACTAGAGTTTAATGCATGGTTAGGTCAACCTTTAACCAGCTTGAAATCATTTCAAGAGATTTAACCACTTTAGTGGGTGGAGCTCTAACAATAGGCACATGCCAAGTGAAGCAACAATGTGTCGGTGGTGTTTTGTGTCGGTGCCTTTCAATTGCCACGAGCATCTTGACTTGACTTGAGACAAGGGGATGGGGAATCCTTTAATAAAATTGACATACAACCTAATGCCCAAGGGCCCCCACTATGCCATTCCATAGTTAAGAATAAGGAAAAGGACCTTGATGTTAACCTCATTTTTATTTAGTCACTGAATTGTGTGCCCCACATTTTGCATAGAAGAGAATCTTTCTTCATATTAGTTAGGTTGTGGATGGTGGGAGTTTATTATAATTAATTTAGGTTGGATTTTTTCAGATATACAAAGAGTACTTTTATGTGATAATTTATAAAATGACATTTCTTATAAGTGATAATTTCATAATATTATTTCAAATTTGTGGATGGTGGGAGTTTATTATAATTAATTTAGGTTGGATTTTTTGAGATATAAAAATAATATTTTTATGTGATAATTTATAAATTGACATATATGTCAATTTTGATAAATCATAAAACAAAATAA
>JZKD02S0852405.1:63816-93834 GCA_000966675.3 Picea glauca
ATCTGCATACAGGAGTATCTTTCTGGTATGCCTCAAAGTCTTTATATTGCTCTACATGCGCTCTTTACTTAATTTCTTCTGGAGAACATTCTTTGCATTCATGTGATGTAGAATTTTGACTCATGGATGTTGTGGATAATATAATGACTTACATAGAGACAAGTCTGGTGTACTGGAACAATCAATCATCATAGTCTTCTCCCCCCATCTGGGAGAACCTCTGGTTTTGGATCTCGCAAAGCTTTCATTCATAAGTCTTCCATACACTATTCTTCATCACGAATTTTAGTTTTTCTGCTTGATTGCTTTTAGTGAGTTCATAGTAGGCTGGTAATCTTTTGATAGAATGGTTGGTGGTTCCGGTTCTTCTTTCTTTCTTGGAATCCTTATGTTCCTCTTCATGTTTTTCTTTTAATTTTGGGTCCATGGAGTTTCTTATAGATTCCATGCCTTAGAGATTCCACTTCTTACCTTCATCGTCGATTCACAGATCTGGATGGACAATCAGGAATACTTTAAGGATTCTCTTCGAAAAGGTCTTCTTCTGGGGTTGAGATGAACACGTACTGTCTTTTCATGGATGCTACCATGGATATATATATTTTTCATCAACTTTAATCGATCATAGGATTAGCTCCCTCCTAATCCTTGCTTCATGTAAGAGTGTATATAATATTCTCCCTTCGTCTGACTGATTCCATGCTTCTGTCTCTGTCCTTGTTGTCTTCTACAATATATAATAGAGTCCACGCTTCCATCTGCAACCTTATTGTCTTCTGCAATATATAATTGGATTTCTTGTCTTAACAGAGTCCATGCTTCCGTCTTAGTTGTCATCATAGGTCTTTCTTCATTTTCCTTTTGATTGTTGACTTCTTTCTGTCTTTACTTTTTCCAAGTCTCTTCAAGATTGATTTCTGATTTCGGTCTTATCTTGTAATGTCTTACACATGATTTGTATTTCATCCTCTCATATGTATTATCTAATGATATTCATCCTTGTCTTGTTGTTATTTCACAGGTATAGTTCTTCTTGGAACACATTAAGAGATAGATATACAAGATACGTACAGAGACGATGCAAACAAGATATGTACAGAAATAAGAAGAATGTTGTTACCTTTTTAGTAGAAGAAGTCTCTTCCATCCTGCTTAGTCTTCTTTGTCGGTACCTTTTCTTCAGCAATCAATGCTTCATGTTTTTTCTTCCTTTTCTTTAGCTCGGGACACTGATTTCTATAGTGACCATAATTCTGATAGTTGAAGCATTGTATTTCTGAAATGTCTTTCTCTTGATTTGGCTTCCTCCTTGAACCGACCTTCTTTTTGTTTCTGAAGTTCTTGAATCTTGCTGTGAAGGCTTGATGATCGTACTTCTTTTGAGGTTTTTCTTTTGCATTGATCCTTGATTCTTCTTGAGAACAACAAGTCCAAAGTTCTTCAAATGTCGGGTACTCCTTCCTTGTATTCATGCTTGCGGAAAATGCATCCCATGTCTTGGGAAGACCATTAAGTATTATGTTCACCAATTCCTTTTCNTGCTTTGTATCAAATTATTATTATGGCTTATTACTTAATTTGAATGATGTTAGCTTGGAGCATGCCATAGATTTTAATTTATTTTTATTGATAGTTGAAACAATTATGATGGCTCTGAGATTTCCATCCCTACACATTGCTTACAATAATCATAATTGATATCATCTTATCGAGATGCCACAAAACTAATGAGATTTTTCATGTCATTTTACTTAATTTGAATGATGTTAGCTTAGAGAGTGCCATAGATTTTTCTTTGGAGATGTTGGGGCATAGGTTGTTGGTGGGGCGGGGGGTGGTTATCATGGACTTTGATAGAAAACAAAGAATCTGAATATTCTTAGGGATAGTCACTACAACAAACAACGAGGTTGAGGGCCTAATAGTTTTCCAAGTTCTAAAGATTATCTCTCAAAGAAATGGGTTGGATCACAGTTATAGGAGACTCATACCTAATTATAAGCTCCTTCATAACAAGGGAGGCATCTCCTTGCCCCTACTCACCGGATCAACCAAACCAAGACTTTAATCAAGAAACTTGAAAGTGCTTCTTTCATCCATGTTATCTAAATCAATAATTTTGGTGTGAACCAATTGGAAAATGTTGGAATTATTCTAAACGAAGCCCAATTACAAGTTTATGATAGGTAGGGAGCCAACTTCGCCTTCAATTTGTGCCCATGAGCCAAGTCCGAGATTTCTTATGCAGGGTATGGTTTATAAAGCAAGGTTTTAATGAAGTTGGGGAGGAGGACAAATCCAACCATCTATGTGACCTCAAAGGAGTAACACAATGATGTACTTGATGAGAACCCTCCAAAGTTCTCATTTTTTAGAGGTCGTGTTTAGTCATTGTTTTTATTCCTGGTTAAAAAAGTGGGGTTACTAGTGGCACCCTTGTTTTTTTCAAAGTTAATATTACAACATTTTACGACCATGATTTGTAATGTTGCTACTAAAAACCTTAAAAAATCAACCCCAAAATATGAAAGTGGCCCTACTAGTAGCACCCTTCTTTCTGCTAGGGCAGGAGGGGGGAGGGGGGAGGGGGGAGGGCGGGAGGTTGTTAAAATTACCACTTGTTTGAAAACATGGCCTTCACCATTGATACCATTGCAACTCAAATTTTAAAATCAACCTTCAAATCAAAAAGTGACGTTACTAGTGACACTTTTTGTTTTTGTTTTGGGATTAAAATTACAACTTGTTTGAAACCATAGCCTGAACAATTGGTATTATTGCAACCAAAATTTTAAAATTAAATCTTGAACCAAGAAGTGATGCTACTAGTGACATCATTTTGGGGGGATTAAAATTACAATTTATTTAAAACCATGACCTTAATGATGAGTGTCATGGCAACCAAAATCTTAAAATCTACCCTCAAATTGAAAAGATGCACTATGAGTATCACCCAATGTTTTTTCATTTAAAATTATAACATTGTTGAAACCGTAACCTAAAAGCCAATATTGTTGCAAACAAAATCCTAAAAATTAGAAGAAGAATAAAAATAAAAATAAATAAATAAAAGAAAACCCCCAAAACTCAGAAAAAAACATTTTAATTAATTAAAAAATAAAAAAATGAAATTCAACTCCACTTCTTCTTCATCCTTCTTTTTAAAAAAACTAAAAACATATTATTATTATTATTATTTATTTTTCAATAAAAATCAAAATATATTCAACTGTAATTTTGTATAACTGATTTGTATGATTTTCTAAAGTTTGAAAACAACTTATATCAAATGTAATTTTTACAATTTAAAAATATAATCTTTAATTTTTTAATATTGAAGATCAATTTTTTCATTAGCTAAGTAAGGATTTGAGGGGAAATAAAGACTTGAGATCGATGTTTGTTTTGTTATTACAAAAACTATTTTTAAAACAAAAAAATCTACCCTTTGCCACGTCTCATGTATGATTTACACTTAGAGTCACGCAAGCCTTAAAACCACTACCTATTGTCAGAGACCTTGAAGTGTGCTTGAAAGACATTGCTTTGGGCTTGTAAATGCTCATTTTTGGATTACCCCTTCTCTTAGGTATTTCGAGTAGAAGATGAAGGATTGCATTTATTTCAGTTGAAGCCCTAAAAATGCTTATTAATATTGTCCAAGGTATGAATTCAAACCCTTGATAGAGGTTTTTCTTCTTGTCTTTGAAACATATTTGAAATCTTAAGGGTGGTTTTCTTCTAGTGCTTGAAACACACATAGAATCATCACCAATGGAAACGACATGCTCCTTCTAATGGCTGCTCTCATTCTCACCCATTGATGTCAAACCAAAAAGCAAAAACAACCACAAAGTAAGAAGAATGCAAAACTTGTAATTTATATAAGCAAGTCTCAGTGAGCCCTCATCGCCATATCATCTATTCGACAATTATCTAATCTCATTTCATATTTTTAATGTGAACTAAATATTGTTAAATGAAACATACAATCTAATGTTTTTAAGGAAATCTGTACTATTTGAAGCTAAAAGGTTCAAAATATTACATGTGGTTTCCCCCCAGTGCTTGAAATATGTAAGGAATTATAGGTACCTGATAGAATAGTCATAGCATTAGACAAAGCCAACATTGAAGAGACACCCTTATTTCCTCGATAAATGTGCTCGCGCAATAATATCTTGGCAAACCTTTCTATCACGAGTTCAACATTTGCCCAATTTCAAAAGGCATAACATTGTTAAGTGCGATATCATATCAACCATCATATTCATATATTTAATAACATACATAAATACCTATCGAATTCTTGTGTTTTGTGTCTTTCACTTGGCAATAAAGGTGATTAGTTTTGAACTATCATTGATGGAAAACCTATCGAGTCCATAGAATGACAATCATCATCTAGCTTTGATCTTTCACTTTTGGTACACATCCCTAGAATTTTGTCTAGCCAAGCTTCAACATCCAAAGCTAGTGTTTGTGAAGGCAATCATATGCATTTCTTCCACACATCAATTCAAAAACCAATTGAATAAAAACTTTAGGAAACATGAAAGAATACCAAATTACTTGTAGTAAACTCAAAAACCACCACAATGGTCATGATAGCCTAGAGGGAATTGTCACCTACACTATCAAATATTAAAGGCTCTATGCGATAGAATAGAGATACTGATGACAATGGAAGCCCAACTTTGATTCCAAGTATAACTCTCTGGGATTGTCTTTCCACAACTTCCAATCGAAAAATTCCCCAAAATTAGCTTCAAGACTGGAATTTTGTTTCATCCTTTAAATACACTCGACTCCTCAACAGAATAATGTTGACAATTTTTTGGCTTGTTGATTGTAATGTCAGTGTTATAGTTACCACAAACCTTTAAACCGCCATTAACAAACTAGAAGGGCGAACTTTCCAATTTGTCGACATGAACATGCCAGATTCGATGTTCCACCACATTCCAATCCACCAAGTTAATGAATGTGCCCTTTGAGATTCAAACGATTTGCAATGTAACGACTATCTCCACTTATATGAAATTTGCTCTTAATAAATATCCATTATTGACATGACTACTTGTTAATTTTATGTGTTTGCACATATCAAATTCCAATCTATAGCTACAACAAATCCAATATGTTGAGACCACTAAATGGATATATATACATCTTTGCAACATCTTTTTTGGTTGAACATAAAACATATAAGTTTTCAAGAAATATAACTATTGTGAGATTTGAACCCTTGTGTCATTTGGTACATCGTTGGAAGAGACTATTTATCTCATATATAATGTAATATTCCCATATGTAGTAACTTGAAGCATCGATAAGCATGTTATGACCAATCTCACTCACATGACATAGTGCTCACATTTATTTCTCATCCAAATACACACTTCATTACGTTTAAGCCTCTTAAGTAGCTTTTAAAATACACTTCACATTTTCTAGGTCCAATGTACCATATAGTAAAACATAGTTCATGATATGAGGATGTACCATATAGTAAAACATAGTTCATGATATGAGGTGGTGGTTTGAAGGCATATGCTTCCTATATCTTGCTTCACCTATTATTTAAGTAATTTATGTCACAATGATACTCATTGATCATAAATAAATTCATATAAAGATAAGGTCATCATCCCCTATCATTTCCTCTTCAAACATTACACATAAGTGTGCATGTAGGGATATATCGACTATCAAGCATTGTTATGTGTATCTAGGTGACCTGTCATTGCACATATGTACACATTACAACTGTCCACCTCGACCTTCATCTACTATCAATGATTAACATCAATAGTGTTAGTACCCATGAATATTCTTCTTCTTTATAAATTAAATTAGACTTTTAAACTTTAGACTTAGGGTATTATAATTTTTTTTTTAATTCTATTTATAAAAGGTTACATACTACAAACTTTTGCTTTTATATTATAATTTTTTTTTTTGAAAAATATTTATAAATTTTATTAAATATGAAATTACATTGAATAAATACTATAAATCAATTCAAAAGAATTCTCATAAGAATTTTTTAGTAATATCCATTAAAATCTTCTTCCTATCCTATTTTCAAACATATAAACAATCACACTAAAGGTATCATCTTACCTATTTGATACTTTTTAGAAAGAGATAAATGCTCTAAACATAGATATATCGTTATCTATATCATAAACCAATAAGTTTATTTAAATATATCCTTATCTATATCATAAACCAATAAATCTATACAATATAATGATTACAAATATACTTATGAACAAAACAATAAAATATCACAATTAAAGGACAAAAACTAGGATTATAAGAAAGATTAATACTTATCTTAAAAAACATGCCATCCACCTCCTCCAAATCTTCCATGTACCAATATCTTAATGTAATCCCTCTAATAAACTATCAATGAAAACATAGGTAAATTGAATTAAATATTATTGAAAGTTGTTTTTATGTTGACAATCTCTTCAAATATTGGGTATTGGGTATTGAAGGAATTTTTTACAATTAAAAGAGTTTTCCATACACTTTGTTACCTTAACATGATTAACATCTTTTTCCATTGTTAATATAAGGATAAGTTTCATTGATATTAGTATAATTATTGGAACTTCTACCCAAACTTGTTTTAAATTTTAGTTAATGAATTATATTATAATTATATAATGTATAAATATATAACAATATGATATAATTATATTATTTTTTTTTGTCAATTGGGTTTAGTTTGAGTGGTTTGTGTTGATGGGTGTTTTTTCCTACCCAAGTTTAATTTTCACAAGTGAGATATTGAACTCTTAAATGAATATACTATGGAAAAAATTTCAACTTTCTATAAAATCTGATTTACCCTGAATACCTTCCTTGAAATGAAAAAAGTGCCCAATAAATTTTCTTAGAAATATTTCCAAAAAAAAACTATATATATTTTTAAAATATCACATTTAATTAATAAATTACCAAACTTAGACATTAAGTACTTTGAGAGACTTTGATGTTTAAAAAAGATGTAGTATTGTTTAAAATATATACGAGCCAAATTTATACTTTGAAGTCGTTGTGATAACTCTAATGTTTTGTAAATTGAAATAAATCAAATAGATTTATTAGAACATTTTAAAAGTGGATTATTCTAATAGAAATTGAAAATAGCGAGTATCCACAAAATGGAAACCTTCAAATCTCTTTTCAACGATGCTCTTTCCCTTGCCTTCATGATCATATATATTTAGCAAAACAATTGTTTTGCTTTTGTTCACTTCTTAGGGAAAGGAGGCATGTCACCTTGGTGTAAAACAATTAGCCATGAGCGTTCTTTCCCTTAAGGTATGGACTTATTATTTTGCAGTTTAGTTTAGTTATTATTATTATTATTTTAATTTTTTCTGGAAAAAAAAATGAAAGAGGAATATATGTGGATTTTTTTTAAATATTTGTTTTTTAATATATTTTAAATGTGTTTTTTATTTTTATTTATTTATTAGTTTTGGTGTTATTTATTTATTATTTGTTTCTTTTTATTTTTATTGATTTTGTTTGTAATAATATTGATTTTTTTGAGTAATGAATTAAAAAATATTGTAATTTTAGACTTCTTAAAATGGTGTTACTATTAACACATCTTTGTGATTTAGGGGTAGATTTCAAAATTTTGGTTGCAATGATATCAATTTATATTTTTTTTGTAAATAAAAGATGTATTGCCTCTAAAAATTGAAGAGATTACATAGTCTTGGAATCCTGGGGGTCGGCTTGCCAAAAAATTGAAACCAGAGTTGTCTCCATGGTTTTGTCAAAAAGATCATACTCATGTCTCTATGTCCGAATATACAAAGATGGTTAGGAAGCCGTTTAAACTTTCCTAAAAGCTTATAGGCATGAGCATAAGCAAAACACATAAGCAAAAGCAAAGGAATCAAGCACCAATAATGTCTATATCATTACCTCCAGAAGTGTGCTAGTGTTAGGTTGGAACAATATTATAAGGTTGGCAACATACTAGATAGTGGTTGGAAGCAAGATTTTCTGATAGTGCATCACAGAGAAAGTCCAGCCGACGATTGAGGTGCTCCTGTCACAACAACGGGTCTGCCACATCTCGACGTATATCCATGATCAAAGTAAGATGCTCCTCAGAGAATTGAGGCTGAGAAGAATCAGGAGTCGCCTCCAAGATACAAATGGTTTCCTGAAGGGGAGTCATCGAAGGTGCTTCTTCAACTATGGCATATCCTCAATGTCCTTCTGGTGGAGTGTTTCAGAAAGCTTGACTTGTTGCAGCATCTATATGCTCCTAACGGGAAAGGCTCAAGTGCATTGTAAACTCATGAGGTTGAGCAGACAAGGACTCCTCAATGGCTCCGTGACTCCAATTCTCCCTTGCGGTGCTAATGTCAATATCCTGCGCAACTATAGAATGAATTTCCTGAGGGGGGGCTTGCACTGGCTCACTTGAAGGAGTAATGGTGTTGTGCCCTCATTCGACAAGATATCTCTAGTAATAAGGTCCTTTGTTGGAGTGGCCATGCTCACGAGGCATGATGCCAATAGCTGGGGCAAGGGAAAGAGAATGAAGATAGACAGTTTGGAACAAGGCACGTTTGGGTCTCTCTAGAGGAGAAGTTGAGCGTGCATAAGGGGCGAGAAGGAGAAACATGTCTTGAAAAGTGGGGCAGGAAAAGGAAATATCCTCAAACTGATGCATTGAGAGCGCAATTAAAGTAGAGTGGACATTGTCCTATGTTGTACGCTTCCAGTTTACTCCTAGCGGCATTCTAAACCAAAGCTCCATTGAACCCATGTGGTGAAAAATCCCATCACACCAGTTTGTAATAAATTGCCTCCTCGATAAGTGAAGCCTGGAGGAGAGGCGACAGGCTGGGGTGGCGTTTAAATGCATGTTGGGACATGTGGGACCCCATATGGGGGCAATGGTATCGATTATTAAAACTGTAGTTTTTTTTTTCTAGATAGCATATCCTAGAGAAAACCCTTGAGCACTACCCTTCATTTGAGGATGGTACCCAAGGTAAACCCTAGATTCTTTAGGGCACAAGGTCATGTCAACAATAAGGCTCAAAGTTGTTACAACAATATACTCATTTAGAGCTCAACATGTCACTTGCAGGAATTGAACCTGGTTGGGGAGGATAACTCCTCCTTTCAACCACTCGGGCTAGATCCAATTGACAAGGCCATGGTTTCAAACAAGTTGTAATTTTAATCCTGAAAAAAGAGGTTGCCACTTTAAGACCACTTTTTAGTTCAAGGGTTGATTTTAAGATTTTGTTGTAATGGTATTGATTGTTAAAACCATGATTTTAAATAAGTTGTAATTTTAATGCTAAAAAAAAGGTGCCACTAGTGGCACCTCTTTTTTATTTGAGGTTGATTTTAATATTCTGGTTGCAACGATACATGTCGTTAAGGGTATTGTTTCAAACAAGGTGAAATTTTTAACCTTAAAAAAATGTTTCTATTGGTATTACACATTTTTTTATTTGGGGGTTGATTTTGATGTTTTTAACCCAAAAATATGGGTCTTGAGGGCTAGAGTTCTTGTTTTGAGGTCAAATTCTTGTCAATTCGGTAACTATAAGTTTCAAAGGGGGGTTCATTACTCCCGCGCCCTCTTGTCACCCAATGTTGTGTTGCCACCACACATAAGAAGGAAAAGGAGTCATTCAATATGTCATTCCCCTCCCATTCCGACATTAACATGCAACAACACCAAAAGAGTACTGACTAGACTTGTGCAATGTGACACGCCTCTTGCTCATCTCTATCCCAATGAAAATAAAAAATCTCACGCCTCAAGTAGAATCATGTCTCTCCCTCAACCTCTCTCTCAGTCTTAGAGTCACTACCATAGACATCCTTCTCAAAATATTTGACTTCGGTCCATCCCCTCACTAATGGATTTTGTTTGTAATCTCAATGCTTTCTAGAATTGGGTGTAGTTACTCAATCACTAGACATACCAGAGGCACAATGAATATTTTAGATCAAGCAGAGAGGGGAAATTCAACAACACCCTGGGGTTGTAAGGGCTTTTAACATGTAGAGTTTCTTGGAACAAAGTCTTAATGGCTCATTATTGTTATCAGTGTTGTTTGCATGTTGAAGTAAAAGCCCCGTGAAAGGGTCTTATGAAGTGTCGATGCATGATTGACTTGGCTCAATCCATTGCCACTCATTTGATCCTCATGGTACATGGAAATAACATTGAACACTAGAAGGTGAGATGACACCCTTATGTATGGACACGATATTCAAGGCCACTTTTAGCACCTTTCGGACTAGTAGATTGAAGCCAATGCCTCCTTATGAACCCTACAAGCCAAAAACATTGAGTTGGGGGCCTAATTGGAAGCAAATGATGCTCTTATCATCCCCTCCCATCCTTTGTCAACTTTATCAGGGAAAGGATGTTGCCATTAACTTCCCCCCTGCAGATGTCAATGGAGAAACAACCAAACCTTCAAGCATTTTTGGCTTTATGAAATTTGTGAATAAAACTTACTATGAATAGTAAAAGTTCTTTTAACACTATGATTATTATCATGTTTTGTAAATATATTTTGCTGCTAAGCTAGTTTTTTAAGCACCATAGTTGTCAAGTTATCAAATATAAATGAAAAACATTGTATTTTGGAGCAGATATCTAGTTATGTATAAAAACTCTTTAAGAACATATAAGAAAGCTTAAATTTCATATGGTTCGCACACTCTAATGAACTTAAAGGTAAAGCCATCACCTTTTGAATAATATAAAAATATACATTTCATTAAAAAGGAAAAGTTAAAAAGGTTTGATGCACACCCAATGAAATCTAATATACTAAAGTAGAAAAAATGAAGTTCAAGTTCCAATTACTCTTCATGCTCTGTAGGTATCTAGGGATTTGTTCAATGGCAAAGTTGAGATTTAAAAAAGAAAGGAGAGGAGAAGTTGAGAAAGGAATTTCAAAAAATGTTTTTTAAGTCTTTTCATTATCATGAATTTTGCAAAGAGTAGACTGTGTTGAAAGAAAATTAGGAAAGAAGTTGAGTTGAGCTTAAAAAAATACTATAGAAAAAGTTGAACTTCAAAACAAAAAAAACTTAAAACGTTTAAAGTAAATCTATCAAATTCTATAATCTATATGTTTACATAGCATAGCAGATCACTTCCAGATAAAAAAAAATTGTTTCACTGTAAATTTGAAGATGAGTGAAAGTAGCTTTTGGGTGTTATGATTTTGTAATTTGTTTTTAAGATGAGTGCAATTATAGGAAGAAAAATAAATGCATATGAAATATCAATTCAATTAAACCTAGAATTGAATTTGTTACAAAATTATAAGTGAGTGAGTGTGCTACTATCATTGCAGTTATGAACAATATTTGTTTACTTAAATTTAAGGTTTGTTTCCTTTCCACTATTGATTTTAAGGGTATGGGTTCTAATTTTTAGAGTTGCTGCGAAAACCAGGTTCTTCAATAAGGCAACCATAATCACCCAATGTGATATCCAACTCCAACTCGACGATTTCTCATTGCAAATGTGCAATAACACATATCATCAATTCTATAGACATTGGCCATGGACCGGAGGCTCGGCTCCAAGGGATTAAAAATGCCCATGAGATTATTCTTCGTCTTCTACTTGCTAGCTCTCCTCCCATGGCTTCCACAGGTGAGTTCTAACCAACAAAAAACCACTCTTATGAATAATTAACCTAATTCCAATTGGGATGGAGGTATAGCGGGGTAAATCACAGATACAAATATGTAGAAACCCAATACATTGATGGTCTTCTTCAATGTGTCGACATTAGTCGATATAACACTATTATAGAAAAAATGTCGATGTAACTTTATTTGTGCAATGGTAATGGTGCTATTGCTACATCAACATTATTTCTATAGTGGTGTTATTGCTACATTTGTTGGTTGTGGAGTTTGATTATTTTCCCGATTCACATGCAGGTAAGCCTATTGACCTTTTTCCAGGGGTTCGGGGTTGGCCCCCAAATGAAGAGGGTTTGGGGGGACCTACCCCCTCAACTAGGGGCATGGGGGCCAACGGGTCCCCAATTGTTTTTTTGAGAAAATTGTCTTGTAAAATATTGTAATTTCGTAGTCAATCTGGACCATTCATATTAAGGTCGTAGATTCGACGACATAAGTTGTGTTAGGGTTTTTGCCCAAGAAGGCATCCCTCTTTTTGTATGAGGGCATTGTATTGCGACTGTGTCATGATTGTATATGACAAAGAATATTGTATTCTGAAAGATGAGACTGTGAGAGAAGCAAGAAGAAGTTACAATGGATATGTTGTAGGTTGTATCCCTTCATTTGTTAGATAATAATAAAGGAAGGACTGCCAATTTCTCCATGGACGTAGCCCATATTGAGTAAACCACGTATATTTGTGTCTATGTTTGTATTATGCTCTTTTGTGTTTTATTTCCACATTATTTTATTGCTCCAGGATCTAATTCCTAACAACACCAACATTATTTATACAATGGAAATATTGCTACAATAATGCTATATCATCTTAACTCAAATAAATGTGATAAATGTGATCTTTTGACATATTACTATTGAAATCACTATTCACACTCATATTCTAATAAGATATTTTACATGACTCATTTGAATTCTTTTCAATTAAAAATATAAAGTCTTCCATGCTATCTTTATAACTAAAAATGCCCTCCCACCACAAGAGAACATTATTATATTTTCCTTAGTATGTCTCCTCACCCCATTAATTTTAACTCAAATAAATGAAATCATCTATGAATTTGTGAACTAAAACATTGTACAATCATTAGATACTTTTGAATATTAAAACTAGCTATCTCTATCTATCAGTTATTCTTCCTCAAAAAAATTTAATCTCTAACTTCAACTTTAAATGGAATTTATGATGATCCTCAAAGAAATTTAATCTCTAACTTCAACTTTAAATGGAATTTATGATGAATTTGAATTACTTTTAATCTAGTCAAAATAAAAAGAAATGGAATATCATCCGTATTGGACTACTACACTATGAACTTTAATCTTTAATTCACTTTATGTGGGGAGCTTGATGTACTTGTATTCTAGTTAAAATAGAAGGAATTGAGAATTCGTTCATTTTTGGACTACTACCTTATGAATTTATAGGTGTTAAATATTGAAAAACCATTAATCAAGACATAACACAATTTTATCTTTCTATAGAAGGTGATAGGTGATAAAGGTTGAAAACTTATTAATCAACACATAACACACCTTTATTTTTATAATAAAAAATAGTTTTGGTTAAATTTTTTCAAAGAAAAAACAAAACTTTTTATTAAAACAACTCTTACACTTCATCATGGAGTATTGAATGTATTAAAATTATATGTTTGAGATTTTCTCTCCTTACATTGTTTCATTTCATTGGTTTCTCTATTTTGATTTCATTGGTTAAGTCTCCCTCCCTCTATTTTAGATGACCTATTATTAGTAAGATGAAATATAGGTAACATGCTTTACATGAGCGATGAAATATTTCGTTAAATTAATTTTTACGTGTATGGGCCTTTTTTATTCTGATCCAGAAGTGTTGAATGAAATGGAGAATATTTAGTTACACTCATATATACATGTGTTTATATAGTCGCCCGCTCCTTGCATCTCCTCAAAGGGATATCTATGGACATTCTATGCGATAGCTAGATGGTCAACATTGGTGGAGGAGCTTAGTGCTATGCAAGGGAAGCTTCATGTATCACTATTATCCTTCTTCAAAAAAGGAAATGTTTGTAGCAGAAATTAAGGATTCAAAATAAAATTTTACTTGTAATTTTGATGCTTTGATGCTCCTCTCCTCTTGCTACCACCTTTTCTCTTGGTGCTCTCCCATACTCCTTATTCTTCGTGCTCTCTCCTCTTCCTTTCTCCTCTCCATCTTAAAAATATGTTCTTGAATTGAATAGACTTTAGACCAGAAATATATGTAACATTAATATCTTCCGAGTATATAAGAAAATAACCCTCTCAGCCTCATGGGTCTGAACTGATACCCCAATTGGGTTCTAGGTTGTTCTTTCACTTGAATGAGCCTCTTTGCAAGCCCATTATCCCTTCTAAGTTAAAGTTATGATTTCAATGTGAGGAAACATTATATCATCTACAGGTAGGTGTATAAGTTCATAGTTACAATGTCATCAACATAAGAGTGAATATACTCTTTTCTTCTTCCTACTAAGAGAGAAATCAATTTCTTCACCCTATAGAGCATTCCCAAATATCGAACCCGTGAACCTTGAAAAGAAAGAAAAGGTTCACACATGATAAGTCTTTTGTGACCAGGGATTCCAGGATTGTGGTCAAGTCTCAACTAATTGCATAGGATTTTGAACAAGATCTACGCTCAAATCATAATTTCTACAACTCGTTCAAGAAAGATTCACGCATCAACATAAAACATTGTTCATGGAAGCCCTTTAATTCATTTCATTTCATTTTCATTTATTTTATCGTGAGCGCTCTCAATTTTGGTTTCCTCTCCTCTGATTTAACAAGTAAACCTCACAACTTGGTGGTCGAATAATAGATGAATCTAAGAGCCATGGTCTCTGCCAATTTTGGAGAGTTATTTTTCCTTCATTTTGCATAATTCCCCAATTTTATCACCAGTTTTTGCCAAGAGAGGTTTATTGTAAAAGGTTTTAAAAGGTGCTTGTATCTATATGTCCCCATTTCAATTGTGACAAACCCATCATCATACATTATTTCATGGAAAAACCTGATAATTTCTCTATTGGGGTATTTATGGAAGTGTAACGATTGAGAGGAGGTTCAATGTAGATTTTTGAGGAACTATGAGGGTTGCCCAACATGCATGTCTTTGACCTCTTGTTGGGATCTAAGTTTAGTCAACCAAATCTATCTTTGCTATTGTTTTAGGATAGCAAATAGGTCTGTTCAAATCTGCCAAGAAATCTACCCTCAACTGATGGATATATGCTCTTTTAAGGTGCCCTTGCAAGTGGTTTTAGTAACCCAATGTTAGTACATACAACCCTAAAAACGTATAACACTCCTCTAGGATCTTAACAAGCGTCTACTGCTGATCTAAACTCTAAGCATGCATGGAATTTGGACACAAGTATTTTTGGTCAACATGACCCTGGATAAAACCCCCCCGGGGAAAACCAGTTTGGAGATAGATGAATATAGAAGATATCAAAGCAAAAGTTACAACATGGAAAAAATATACAAATGAACCTAGTACAATAGCAACCACACTTGGCTGCTTTGGAGTCCCCTGAATATGTGCCTGGTATCTTTTTGAAGTAAGGCGCCCTTTGCCTTGGTGCACCCTTCTTCTCTTTCTAAGCCTTTAGTCCTCTTCCTTGCCACTTTCCTTTGCCTTTGCCTTTGACTTGAACCTTTCCTTTGCCTTTGCCCCTGGTATTGCACCCTCTACACAGAAGTTCCTCCCTCCTTGGATTAGTGCACGCTAAGCTCTAGTGTGCCCCTCCTCTAGCAAAAACTCCATACAAGTGTGCGCCCTCACTTACCCTTGTGCCCTCCATGCAATAGAGTGTGCCCTCTCCAAGTAAATGAGTCTCCTCCAAAAGTATGTGCCCTCTCCCAAGCTTGATGCGCCTCCTCCCTTTGGATGCGCCCCTCCACAAGATTGTGCACCCCCTTGCTCTAGAATGTGCCTAGCGTCAAGCTAGTGCCCAACCTCCATGAAAGACTCTCCATGCAAGCTAGAACCCTCACCATGCCTTCTCCTCAAACCCTTGACCTCATGCGCCCTATTCTCCTCAAGAAATGCGCCCAAGTGTTTTTCTTCTCCTCCTCTCCTCACTCAACTCTCTTAAGTAACAAGTGAGCCTCTCCTTACCCTTTTCCCTCCTTTAGCCCCTCCTTGGCCAAACCTAAAAGACCAATGGCCTAGATTCAATCTATCCATGTCTAATCAATGGGTGAGATTTAATCCAAAAATCTCACTTAGAAAACCCACTTTCCTAAGTTTCCTTAGTTTGCCTCATGTCCTTTAATTCACCCACAAAGTAAATTAAATGTCAATTTATGACTTAAGTGACATATTTCACTTTTGACTTAAATCTCCTAAGTCAAAGTGAAATTAGAACATAAAGGTAAAGTACAAGGGTAATAATCTCCCCCTTTGTGTTTAGAGACTCACAAACACAAGGGGACCACTTTCCAAGGTACCTAAATCTCAATACTCCCTCTTACCGAGGAAAGTGTCATTCACCCCTCCAATCTCGTCCCTGCAGTGGACATTGTTGCTTGCTGGAAAATACTTGATGAGTATGAATGTACCATGATCATCAAAAGTGGTCTCTAACTCTGATCAACTCAACCAAAGATCATGATCTTGGAATCTCACCAAAGATCCCTACCTTGTCATCTCACCAAGGATTTCTACCTCTTGGCATCTCACCAAAGGTCACTTGTTTTGGCATCTCACCAAGAGTCTCTCTCTTGGAATCTCACCAAGAGTCTCACTCTTGACATCTCACCAAGAGTATCTAGATCTTGGCATCTCACCAAGATCCTCAACTCGGTTTGTCACCAAGTGACTTCCACCTGAAATAGAATCTGAAGTTGATCTTCTCGTCTCCATATTGAAGTGAGGCTCAAGCTTCTCTGGCGCCCTGCTCACACTCATCAATCTTCGATGCTCTGTATCCCTGCAACAAATGTATGACTGCTTGACAACTATGAAACTGAAGTTGTCCCGGGTGGACCAGTTACCCCTGAATATGATGTCCTCGAAAGCTGAGTTTGCGTCCCACGAGATACAACACTCTCAATCTGTGGGACCTCCTCAACTCTGTTTGTGTACCAACTGTTGGATGGTGTATCAACTGACAAACAACAACTGACAAGAGCACACTCCCTCTAAAACTGAGAAATGATTTTCTCCTCCTCTATTGTCGTTGCAGTACCATCCTGCTGCTTCTTCTTCTTATTGGGACACTGTCCAACATAGTGCCCCATCTCTCCACAAGCAAATATTCTCACTGTTCTCATGTCTCTCTCTCACCCACTGCCACTCTGTTGTGGCTTGGCCCCTCCCTTGGGACCCTTTCTAACACCCTTGGCAACCTTCTTCTTTCCCTTTGTCCAAAGAGAAAGATCCTCATCACCCTCTGATATACATTGTTGTCCTGAAGACCCAGAGCTACATCTTAGCTCCTCCTATACGAAATCATCCCAGAGTCTCTCCCAACTGGGCATGAGCTCTTGTGCCAGAATGCCTCGTACAAATGAACCCCAAGGTTTGGAGAAGTCATTTAAGGTTGTCCTCACCAAAAAGTCTAGATCCATAATCTCTCTGACTGCTGCCAACTCATCTTGAATATGTGTAAATATACTAAGGTATGATTTCACCGACTCAGAATTGAGCATCTGAATGCCCCTGAGATTCTCCTGCAAAACCATCTTCTAGTTCTGATTGGGACTTTGGTAAAGCTTGCACAATGGGGCCCACATCTCAAGGGCATAGTCCTTCTCAGTCAAATGGGGTATGATGTGGTCTATACCACATCACAAATAGTCCTCTTATTTTAATCATAAGCTTTCCATTGTCTGCTCGTGTGCCCCATATGGAGTTATGAGCATGGAGTTATGCCCTATGGAAGTAAAATTATGCCAAAATTTTACCCTTACTATTTTGGTTGTAACTTTCTCATATAAGCTTTGTTTTGTGAACAATTTAGCTCATTGGATAGCTATTTTCGAGTTTTTTTATTTGAGTTGTAGGTACAATAATGTTGTTTTGGGTTTTGATTGGCTAAAAAGGTTTTTAGGACCTCAAAATCACCCCGCGAGTTAATAATCTTCAAAAACCACAAAATTTCGCATAAAATTGATTGTTTTACTACTGTAACAGCCTTTTAAATCTAAACCATTGATCTCAAATCGCATGGAATCTAAGTCGTTGATCCACACTACATCGACCATCGGTGACCGAAGTTCTCCCTTGGGCATGCACCACACTTTTCCCAATCTGCCAACGCGACCATTGGTCATCGGCCCATTCCCTCAACCATCAATTTGTACACATCTCTAAATTGGTTGATTCAATTGTCGGTCGTCGACAATATTTGTTGGCGAATGAAAACTCCTCATTAATTCGGTTGAAGCCCGACCATCGACCCATTGACTATCGACGATTCCCGACGAATGTTGAAAACGCTTCCCCAAATCGACCAACCTTACCATCGACCACTGGCCACTTCTAGGATGATGTGGCATGATACGTCATCCTGAGGTGTCAACTTGGGTGAGGTGGCATGAAATGTGTATGTTTATGTGGCATGACACATCATCATCCTCTTTTCCCCATCAACCATCAGTTGTTTCTCTTAGATGACCCGAACTCCTCACCGAGTCGACCAACACCCGATCATCAACCCGTCAACCATCGTCTTGCTTCATTTGAAACACTTCACCGAATCAACCAATTTTTGACCATCAACCCATTGGGGATTTCCATTGGAAATTGAAAATACTTTGTTGGATTTGGTCAGTGTCGACCATCGACCATCAATGATCAAAGATGTATTTTGGCCAAACCAAAATCTTTGCCATTTCGGCCGACTCGAACATCGGTCGTCGATGATTTCTCTTGGTGAACTTCAACACTTCGAATTTTTTTAACATTTCTCTTATTGATATGGACCGTTGATATCCCAATCGAAACAATTTGAACTGTTGATTCACCAAACTTTACCCAAATCTACCAACGAACCTCAATTGTCGATATGATCCATTTCAAAAACCCTCGAAATGAATCCTGACCGTTAATTTTCTCAACCTTCAAAACGACCAAAACATTCCAAATTTTTAAATTATCAAAGTGTATCTTAGTCGTCAATCTCAAGATCAAACACAATCTCTATTCGACAACACAAGTATTCCAAAAGAGGATGAACACCTTCAGTAACCACTCACATAACCAGATCAAAGATCAACACACCGATGTTTTCATGTGGTAAAACCCCTATGGGGAAACATCCACGGCCCCATCCAACGCGGCCACTTGGAGCAATTTACTAATGCAAAAGAAAAAGATTACACAGATATTTTACAAGAGAGTTTCTCACAATCGATCATCGAAAAATGACCCTCCATGCTCTTTAAATAGAGATCATGGACCAATCAGGTGCTAATCCACAGATCAATGGTCGTTAATATTGAGGAGACTATGAACCGTCAGAGCACTCTATGTCGGGAACATATCCTGACCGTCGGATTTTCTAACTACAAATGCATACTAAAGAAACACACATTAGACCAAGTAGATCTTAACTAACTCCTAAGTGTCTAAATATCCTAACATCCCCCCTTAAGAACAACTTGGGATAGGATTGAAGGATTTACAATGTTGACACAATAGGAGAAGGAGGGAGGCATTAGAGCCTATCCCCCCTTAATGACAACTTCCTGAACTTCTAATATAGATCGAAGTTTGGAAAACTTCGCTTCTGTAAGAGACTTTGTGAAAATGTCTACAACTTGATCTTCTGTAGGGAAAAAGAGTACTTCAACAACTTGATCATGAATGAGCTTTCTGATGAAGTGCATGTGTAGCTCGATGTGCTTGTTGCGCTTTTGTTGAACTGGGTCTTTGGCGAGCTTGATGGTGTAGATTTTAATGACAAAAATTAGCTAATGAAAATTTTGTCAAACACTTAGCAACCTAGAGATAGTTGTCTTGCATGAACTTCATAAATGCCTTAAACCCACATTTAGAAATACACATTGCTAAGCAAAATAGCAATGGAAATAAACACAATGAACATCAACCCATAAAACTCATAAATTTAGGCAAAAGCCAAGGAAAACCCCAATGTGGGGAAACCCAACGAGAGAGAGAGAGAGAGAGAGAGAGAGAGAGAGAGAGATTATTCATCTTTCAGGAAAGTACAGAACAACAACAAATACACATTTCCAACCAAGGAAAATACCTCACAACACCAAAACAGTCCCACTAAATTCTGCCTCGATTTTTGTGCCAAATCTGTATTGTTGTACGGATTTTTTTGTACCTTGATTTTCATGCCAACAATCAGTTGTACGAATTGTTCCGTACGACCCAGAAACAACAAACATAAGTCTGAAATCCACCTTGAAAAACGTGCCCAAAGATGCCTCGATTTTTGTGCCAAATCCATACTATTGTACGGATCCGTATAGTACAGCCTCCCATAGCAGAAAAAATAACTTAGCCACAAAACATAAAATATTTCCTTGGGATTTGTGCCCTAGCTCCCTTGGAAAACATGCCCTCTTTGCTGCTCACTTTCCTCTCTCAAGCTTACTCAGAAAATCTCTCTCAATCTTCTCTCAATGTGTCTTGCACACTATCCAATGCATTTCACTTTATTACATAAGTGCTTTATTAAAATAAAGTCGCTTTAAAATTAGAAGGTACACTTTATTAAAAAGTCACTTTAATAAAAGAACCACTTCTTAACAACTTTATAAAAACCTATTACAAAGTTAAGTGCATGGTAGTGTAAACATAAGGTAACATCCACATACAAGACAAAACATGCGGAGTATCTCCCGAGCTAAAAAGCTAACACTCCCTCTTAGCGAGGGATGTACTCGCTGCCATCTCCATCATCTGGTCCCATCAGACTGTGCTCTGAAGGAGCTCCCTCTGAACCTGGAGCCATCCTTAATACCTGCACATAACTTGAACTAGAAGATCTTCTCCTGAAATCATCCTGGAACCCTGAGCTCACTTCATCTTGAGCATTGGTGCGATCAACCTGGCTAAGCCTCCTGCCAGTGCTTAGAAGATACTCGCTCTCTTCTCTCGGAATGCAACATTGAATCCTTGGCGCCACCGCAGTTTCAGAAGCCTTCTCACACTCCTCATTCGACGCTGAATCATACATCAAAGGTTGTCCTCTCAACATATACAACTTGTCCACCCAGTTATTGATCAACTGCAGCTCTACCGGGTCCACTCCCTACCTGTAGATAAAGACATGTTCCCTCTTGAACAATATGCAATATCCTACATCCTCCAAGGCTGAGACTGAGAGCAAGTTAACCCTCAACCCTGGAACAAAGAGAATTCCATCAAGCTCCAAGAGTCCCCCAAACTTGAGTTGGAATCTAACATTCCCAACTCCACGTACAACTCTCGCCATACCACCTTCATTTACCACCTGTCGACCACGACCAATCTCTGTGAAATCTAGAAATACTCGCCAGATTCCCGTCATGTGGCTAGAGGCTCCACTGTCCACAATCCATCTGATATCACCTCCAAATCCTCCGCTGTCGACACTGGAAACTAGGGTCACCAAAGAGAATTCATTTTCATACTTTGAAGCAAAGTCCTCCATGGTTGTTGTAGCAGCTGTCTCAGGCCCCTTTGACTTCGTCTTCTTCTTTCTCTCAAGACGACTAGAGGCAAGGTGCCCCAACTGGTTACAACAATAGCATTTGACTTTACTCAAGTCCCTTCTGAAACGTCCTTTCTTCTTGCTCTTTACATCAAGAACAACATTCTCATCAACTCCATCTGTCTTCTGTTCACTGCTATGAGATCTTTCTCGGATCTCCTCCTGAGTGAAATCATCCCACAGTCTGCTCCAATCCGGTAGATGCTCACGTCCCACCACACACTTCACAAAGACTTCTCATTCTTTGGCGAAGCCATTTAAAGCTATCCTCACCAACTCAGAATCCGTAATGACCTCTCCAACAACAGCCAACTCATCTTTTACTTGAGCCACCCAGGTAAGATAAGAAGAGACACTCTCCTCCTTACCCATCTTGGTATCATGCAACTTAGCCTTCAAGGCCATCTTCTGGTTCTCGTTCTTCGCCTCAAACAAGTTTTTAAGTGCATCCCACATCTCCTTGGTAGTATTTTTCTTAGCCAAGTGTGGGATAAGATGATCCTTCACCCCATCCAAAATAATGCTCTGAGCCTTGGCTTCCCTGATCTCATGCAAGTCCAAAGCAACAAGATCTACTGTGGGAGCTACCACAACAGAGTTGACATAGTTATAAATTTTGTTCTCCTTGAGAACAACTGACAACCAGACCTTCCACTACAAATAGCTAGAAATGCAATCCAACCAATCCTCATATCTAATGCTTGCAACCATATTCCCTGTCACAACTCAAGGAAAACAATCACACCCTTTTGCCCAAAAATCACACTGCCCACTATCAGAGACAAAGCTCTGATACCATGTAGATTTTAATGACAAAAATCAGCTAATGAAATTTATGTCAAACACTTAGCAACCTAGAGATAATTGTCTTGCATGAACTTCATAAATGCCTTAAACCCACATTCAGAAATTACCATAAGCATAAATACACATTGCTAAGCAAAATAGAAAAAGAAATAAACACAGTGGACAACAACCCATAAAACTCAGAAATTTAGGCAAAAGCCAGGGAAAACCCCAATGTGGGGAAACCCAATGAGAGAGAGAGAGATATTATTCAGCTTCCAGGAAAGTACAGAACATAACAAATACACATTTCCAACCAAGGAAAATACCTCACAACACCAAAACAGTTCCACTAAATTCTACCTTGATTTTCGTGCCAAATCCGTACTGTTGTACGGATTATTTTGTACCTTGATTTCCATGCCAACAGTTAGTTGTACGAACTATTCCGTACAGCCCCGGAACAACAAACAAAAGCTAAAATCTACCTCGAAAAATGTGCCCAAAGCTGCCTCAATTTTCGTGCCAAATTTGTACTGTTGTATAGACTGTACAGATTCGTACAGTATGACCTCCCACAACAGGAAAAATAACTCATCCAAAAAACATAAAATCTTTTCTTGGGATTTGTGCCCTAGCTCCCTTGGAAAACGTGCCCTCTTTGTTGCTCACTTTCCTCTTTCAAGCTTACTCAAAAAATCTCTCTCAATATTCTCTCAATGTGTATTGCACACTACCCAATGCATTCTTTTATAATTTGAAAATGACATTTTCCCTCCAAAGTGTTTTTCACCTTCCCCAACCCTAAATCCAAAGGTCAAGATTAGATCTTTGCATTTTTCAAGATCAAGGGTCATGATCCATTCCCTCCAAAATGAATCACTTGAAATAATAAAGTGATTTCACTTTATTACATAAGTGTTTTCTGAAAATAAAAACACTTTAAAATTAGAAGGTACACTTTATTAAAAAGTCACTTTAATAAAAGAACCACTTCTTAACAACTTTATAAAAACCAATCACAAAGTTAAGTGTTTGGTAGTGTAAAGATAATGTAACATCCACATATAAGACAAAACATGTGGAGTACCTCCTGAGCTAAAAAGTTAACAGATGACACTCTGATTGTCGCACCAAAGGCTGGTCGAATGTTGTTGCTCGAATCCAAACTCTAAAAGGATTTGTCGAAGCCACAAGGCTTCCTGATTTGCATTTACCACTGCTCAGTACTCTGCTTCTGCTGAAGAAAGTGCAATAGCTTGTTGTTTCTTACAGGCCCAAGTGACAAGTCATGAACCAAGGCTAAAAACATAACCTGCAGTAGACTTCCGATCATCAGGGTCATCAACCCAATCTGAATTAGTGAAACCAACTAATAAAGGAGTCCCCCCTGAACTGTAATGTATCCCAAAGTGAACTATACCACAGACATAATGAAGTATCCTTTTAGCTGCTTTCCAATGGCTTTCATGGGGTGTTTGCATATACCGAGCAACAAGACCAACATCAAAGGAAAGATCAGGACGAGTATGAGTCAAGTATTAGAGGCTACCAACTAACTGACGGTACAGGGTGACATCAACTTCAGGAGAAGTACAGGTGGCAGTAAGCTTGACTCTGGATTGGAAGGGAGAAGGGGTTGGTTTACAATCATCCATGTGAAAGCGAGGAAGAAGGTCACAAGCATACTTAGACTAGGAAAGAAAAATTCCTTCATTGGTTTGCAAAACTTGGAGGCCAAGGAAATAGTGCAAAAAGCCTAGGTCTGTCATTTCAAATTTCTTCTTAAGGCTGGTTTTCATATGGTTTAAAAGTTTTGAGTCACTACCAGTAAGGATAAGGTCATCAACATAAAGGACAAGGATTATGAGATGGCTTCCTACTTTCTTGGTATAGACATTAGGATTAGAATGGCATATATAGAATCCAGTGTCAATAAGAAAGTTTTCCATTTTGGCATACCAAGCTCGGGGAGCTTGCTTAAGACCATAAAGAGATTTCTTAAGGCGACAAATAAGGCTAGAGTCATTCTTGACATATCCAGGAGGTTGTTCCATGTAGATTTCTTCTTGCAAATCTCCATGCAAGAAGGCGGATTTAATATCCATCCGATGGACCTCCCATTTATGTGAGGCAACAAGGGTAAGAACAAGGCAGATGGAATTCATTTTGGCTACAGGGGAAAAGTTTTCATTATAGTTAATTCCTTCAACTTGGGAAAATCCTTTGGAAACTAACCAAGCCTTGTGTCTTTCAACACTTCCATCTAATGCATACTTAGTTATGTAGACCCGTTTACATCTGAAATTTTTTCTTCCTTTTGGAAGAGGTACAAGATCCCAAGTATCGTTTGTCATTAAATAACGATACTCTTCATTCATTGTTGTATCCCAATCTGGATGACCTAAAGCTTCTGCAAATGTCTCTGGATCATGAGTCTCTGAAACTTTATCCAAAAGAGAAGAGGCTCGCTGGAACTGTGAACGTATTCGACGCTAATATGAAGGATCACCGACAAGACCTCCAACTGCTTCTCGTGTTGAACGAACCCATCTAGGAAGCGGTGAAACTGGTGTTGGTTTAGGTTCAAAGGACTCATCTAGAGGAAGATGAGCAGGTGGAGGTGGATTTTCATCCTCACTTTCATCATCTGAAGAAGAAACCATAATAGGAACAGAAGAAGGCACAAATGCCAAATATGGCTTGCAGGCCGAAGAAGGCACAATCGTCAAATTAGGCTCGCAGGCCAAGAGATTTTCATCAAATTTAACATCTCTTCTAATAATAATTTCATTACAATGTGGTTGAAAAAGTCTATAACCTTTGACATCTTCAGAATAAAAAACAAATATACACTTCTCACTTTTAGGCTACAATGCTTTCCTTTTCTCATCAGGAATGTGAGCCCATGCTATACTGCCAAATACACAGAAGTGACTTACATCTGGTTTAATTTTAGTCCAAGCTTATTTCATTGTTATATTTTTAAGAGCCTTTGTAGGAGTGCGATTGACTATGTAATTTGCACAGTTGATTGCTTCCGCCCAATACTTTAGACTTAATCCCTTATACTGGATCATACAATTAGTCATTTCTTTAAATGTGTGGTTCTTTCTCTCAGCAACACCATTTTGTTGTGGTGTATATGGAACAATGTGTTGCATTTGGATGCCCTGTTTAGTGCAGTAACTTGTAAAATTATTGTTCACATATTCGCCTCCATTATTTGTTCTTAACTTTTGAATTTGATGTCCAGATTGCTTTTTTACAAGGGCCTTGTAGGCCAAATTTTTTTCAAAAACTTTGCTCTTAAGTTTTAAGAAGTAAACCCAAGTATGTCTGGAAAAATCATCAATGAAAATTAAGAAATACTTGCACCCAGAAAAAGAAGGAGAAGAAAGTGGACCGCACAAATCACTGTGAACAAGTTGTAAAGGGCCCAAGGCATGCCAAGAGGCACGTTTGTCAAAACTGTCTCGATGATGTTTGTCGAGAACACAACCGGCACAAACACCATCTCTGCATGAAACAAGAGGAAGACCAGTCACCATCTGTTGATTACATAGTTGTTGCAATGAGGGATAGTTTAGATGACCAAACCACTCATGCCAAAGTTTTCTCGAGTCATCGGTATGAACAACAAAAACTGATGAAAAAGATGATGACCCAAAGTTGTCAAACTTGTACAACCTGGTGATATCATTAGCAATTCCAGTTGCAAGAACATTCTTAGGATCTTTCAGATCCTTGATTACAACTTGGTGAGGGGAAAACTCTACGGTTTTACCTTCACCTGAATGAGTGATTTGATATATTGATAGAAGGTTACAAGAAAGACTTGGAACACATAATACATCATTGAAATGACCATTATCTACTTGAATTGTTCCAGATCCTACAACAGTAAAAGATATATCATCACCAACAAATATTTGTTTGGTGTTACATTCATTTAAAGTAGAAAATATGTCTTTATCCTTAGCTATATGATAAGATGTTCCTGAATCAATAAGTCATTCATAAGAAGAATAAGTAGAAGTTGTATTGAAGGAGAAACCAGAAGCGAAAAGTAAATGTCCATGAGAAGAAGAAGAAGAATCAATATTGATGTTGTGCTTCTTCATTGCTGCTTCTAAAGCTACCATCTTATTGAAACATTTGGACTCATCATGACCATCTTTATCACAAAAGTTGCAATGTCTGTCAATCTTTTTATTTTTATATTTTTCTCATTTGTCACCATTAGGAGTTGAAGTTGTCTGAGTGGGTTTGAGACCCTTATGTTGCTTGTTGTTGTAGAAAGGATGTTGCTTCTTGGGATATTTGGGTTTATCTTTCTACTGGCAACTAAGGCTTTGTTGGAGGTACATGTAGTGCTGATCACTCCAAGTTGTACAAACTTATCTTCCTCTTTAATCAAAGCAACACAAAAGGACTCAAGAGTGGGTTTTTGATAAGCTTTCCCTAGAGTCTCTCTCATGGCATAAAAGGTAGATACAAACACAAAATATGCACTACCTAGCTTAGAAAGAATAAGATAGATGCAACACTCTTCCTCCATTTCTATCTCACATTTTTCACATAAAATTTCGAGTGTTTTAAACTTAGATAAATAGTCTCCAATGCAAGAAAAATCACTTGGACTTAAGGCCAATACTTGATTTTCTAATTGTTGTGCTCGAATAATATTGAGTTTACCAAACACATATTCAATCTTTTCCCAAGCTTCACTGGGGTCATCAATTTCTTTAAGGTGGAACCTTAAATAAGGAGATATGGACATTCTGATTAGTCCACATGCTTCATTACTCCTATTAGCCCATTTGACTTTCTTATCATCATCAGTGGGTGTTTTTTCCTTTCCGAAGGTAATCCAACACAAGCCTTTACTTCTTAATAAATCTTCCATATGAGATTTCTATTGGAAGTAGTTGGTGTTGGTAAGCAAGAGATTACTTGTAGAAGCCATATTAAATATGCAGATACCATGGATTTAAAAACTGAAACTGGTGATCTAGATGGAAATATCTCGAAAAGTTATGTAGTTTAAAAAAAAAACAACACTGAAAACGGACTTCGGATGTGAGAGTTATGTCATTTAAAAAAAAGACATAAACAATAACCAAAGAACCACATGATAGTGTAAGTTGCTTTATGAAGTGACCCACTTTTATAAAGAGAAGTGGAGATCACTTTTACAATAAATTTATTTTATAAAAGAAAAGTTGCATGCAAAATAAATAACTCTAAAATAAAATATTAAAGCTACTTATAATGATTCACTTTTATACTTGAAGTGAAATACACTTTACAATTTGAGCATGAATTTTTCAAAAAAAGTAACAAAAGAGGGACTTGAACTCAAGACCTCTTACTTAATAAAACAATTTTTAACTAAATGGTCTAGCAAAACATATTGTATTTTTTAGGAAGAGGATTGGGGTTGTTGTTGTTGTTAAGCGTGCTAAAAAAAAACTCTTTTCACACAAGAAATTTTTTTTGCTTCTCGATAACAATAAGGGTTGTATCTCGGTTAGCATGCTAATGTTGTTGGAGAGCGTGCTAATGTTGTTGTTGTTTTTGGAGAGCATGCTAAGAAAAAAACTCCTTTCACACAAGAAAAAAATTTCGCTTCTCGTTAACAACAAGGGTTAGATCTCGGTCAGCTTACCCGAAAGATGCACGTTTTCCTATCTGTTTTTTATTTGCCGAGATCGCACAAGGTGTAGGGAAAAGAGCATACACAGATATAAAAGAGTAGCAACCCAGAAATAAATAATACAAAACCAAAATAAAACCAAAATACTACTCTGCAAAAAAATTTTAAAATGGGTATTCAAGCTGTATACCTTCGGATCTGACTGTAATGCTCGTATCTTGGGCAAACATAAACCTTTTCGAGTGAAAAAAAAAGTATTCTTGAATGAAATGAGTGATCAGGACGCAATGGAACAATCCTCTCAGCCCAGAAATGTACGAAAATGACAAAAAATGGGGATGAGACAACTCGGCTTCACGATCTCAATCTACAACAGGAGCGGGTATTCAAACAGGCTCTGATACCATGTTTGAAAACACATGTATTCCAACAGAGGATGAACACCTTCAGTAACCACTCACATAACCAGATCAAAGATCAACACACCGATGTTTTCACGTGGTAAAACCCCTACAAGGAAACATCCATGGCCCCAACGCGACCACTTGGAGTAGTTTATTAATGCAAAAGAAAAAGATTATAGAGATATTTTACAAGAGAATTTCTCACAATCGATCATCGACAAATGACCCTCCATGCTCTTTAAATAAATATCATGGACCAATTGAGTGTTAAACCATGGATCAATGGTTGTTAAGATCAATGAGAGTATGTGTTGGGTATGTGTTATATTTTTTGCATGTGTGTGTGTGGGCGCGTCAGATTCGACAACTGCGTCTGATGATCCCTCGTAGTAGTGCTTTGTTTGTGTTGTGTGCATCGAGCTATTTTCTAGGGGGGTCCCAGGGGCGGGGGCATATATGCCCCCCCCTAGTTACGCGCAACGTTCGGGGCAACGCCCCGAATTTTTTTTTTGGGTGGTTTTTGCTATTTTTAGCGGATTTTGCTATTTTTAGCGGTTTACTAAAAATAATCCTGGTTTTAGGGATTAGGGTTTTGGTATGTACGGAATACCTAAAAACATTGTATATATTGTATAGTGAATGGTGAAATTCGATATAATGAATATAAGAGAGGTTTTCCCGGTTGAGGGTTTCCGGTATAAAATCTTTGTGTACTCTGTGTATGAGCCATTGATTAAATTTTGTTTTGCTTATGAATCTATATGCATTGCTTTACTTCACAGGTTTAAAACTTACAAGTGGTATCAGAGCTCGTTTTTGGCTTCAGAGGGACGCCTTTGTTGTTGAGGGTTTGGCTCGATCTTGATGGATCAAGTTTATCTTGGGTCTGTGATAAACCTGGGTTTAGTGGGAGCTTTTGCAGTGGTGATTTGAATGCAGAAAGAGGAATGGCGAGTTCTTCTAGAAACGAGATAGAGAAGTTCAACGGTAAAAAAATTGAGCTATGGAAGTTGAAGATGGTGGACCTTCTTGTAGACAAAAAACAATGGATCGATGTGGATACTGGTACACAACCAACTGGTACGCAGCCTACTGGCACACAGACGACTGGTACACAACCTACTAGTGCACAAACTACTAGTACACCACCTACTGGTATGTCGAAGGAAGATTAGGAGAAGTTGGACAGAAGAGCAAGGAGTACTATTCGAATCTGTCTGGCAGATTCGATGTTGTTGAATGTCTCAGGAGAATCTATAGCCAAGGAACTATGGGATAAGTTGGAGAATTTGTATCAATCAAAGTCCCTGGTAAACAAGTTGTTTCTTCGAAAGAAGTTGTATCATCTTAGGATGGAAGATGAAGATTCTGTGACAGAACATCTAAATTCCTTTAATACTGTTAGCACTCTGTAATTTGCCCAAGGCTGTTGTTATCTCCTAAAATGACATTGAAAAATTTGAGGCATTTTTGTTCATTCATGCTTAAAATTGTCATTTTTCTTGGTCATTCGCCATTGTTCATATCTTCAAATTCCTCATTAGGTCTTCACTGATCATGATTGCTTCATACTCTTCTAACTTTGTTTATGACCTGTATTCCAAAACACACATTGTTAGTATTGCCTAAGCTTTAGTTTTTGCTTCCTTAGATTTGTTATTTTTATTATCATAAGAAATAGTGTGTGTGTTAAAGTGCCTAAGTCTAAAGATTCCAA
>JZKD02S0852405.1:108361-123932 GCA_000966675.3 Picea glauca
CAAATGGTTGTTCAAGAAGAAGTTTAATGCACAAGGTAAAGTGGAGAAATACAAAGCTCGGTTAGTAGCAAAAGGTTATTCCCAAGTAGAGGGAATTGACTTTGGTGAGATTTTTGCTCTTGTTGCTAAGTTAACTTCTATTAGATTTATTTTATCTATTGCTGCTGCTTTTGATCTTGAATTGGAACAGATGGATGTGAAGACAACATTCCTACACGGGGATCTGGAAGAAGAAATCTACATGAAACAGCCAAAAGGCTTTGTAGTGAAGGGAAAGAAAGAACTGGTTTGTAAGCTAGAGAAGTCACTATATGGTCTGAAGCAATCACCTAGGATGTGGTACCAAAAGTTTGACACATACATCCTTGGATTGGGATTTGTAAGAAGCAGGGTTGATCACTGTGTAAATTCCAAGCAGGTTGGTAATCACTTCATTTATGTAGTGTTGTATGTTGATGACATGTTGTTGGTAGGAAATAACATGGATGTTATCAAAGAGGTGAAATTGCATCTATCCTCGAAATTTGATACAAAGGATCTCGATGCAACTAACTTCATTCTGGGAATGGAGATTAAAAGAGATCGTGCAAACATGAAACTCTGGTTGAATCAAAGAAAATATGTTGAGACGATATTGCAAAGGTTTAATATGCATGGAAGTAAACTGATCAAGGTTCCTATTCCTATAGGTGTAAAGTTATTTGCAGATCAGTGTCCCAAGACACAGGAAGAAGAAGAGGACATGTCCCATGTTCCATATGCCAGTGTAGTTGGCAGTTTGATGTATGCAATGGTCTGTACTAGACTTGACATTGTACATGTAGTGGGAGTTTTGAGTAGGTATATGTCAAAACCAGGGAAGGAGCATTGAACAACAATAAAGAGGGTCTTCAGGTATTTGCGTGGCACTACCAATTATGGATTGTGCTACCAAGAAAGACCAGGATTGGACAGAGTGGTGGACATACATGGCTTTGTTGATGCAGACTGGGCTAGAGATCTAGATCACAGAAGATCTACAAGTGGGTATGTGTTTAACCTATTTGAAGGAGCAATCAGTTGGATGAGAAAAAGACAGGCTGTAGTGCCACTCTCAACTACAAAAGCTGAATACATGGCAACCACTCATGCAAGCAAGGAAGCAGTATGGTTACAAAGATTGTGTTCAAGTATTGGGTTGGTACAACAACTAGTGAGATTAGATTGTGACAGTCAGAGTGCAATCTTCCTGGCAAAGAAACCTGCTTATCATTCGAAGACAAAGCATATTAATGTTCATTATCACTTTGTGAGAGACATGGTTGAGGAAAAGAAAGTGTTGTTGGAAAAGGTTGACACTTTGAAGAATGATGCAGATTCATTGACAAAGTCTGTAAGCACATAAAATTTCTCCTAGTGTAGAGTAACAATGGGCATTGTTGCCTTGGATTGTTGACTATATAATATTGGGACCCCTGGATGCAAAGAAAACAATAAGTGGGAGAATATTGGGTATGTGTTATATTCTTTGCATGTGTGTGTGTGGGTGCGTCAGATTCGACAACTGCGTCTGACGATCCCTCGTAGTAGTGCTCTGTTTGTGTCATGTGTGCTGAGCGCTTTCCTAGGGGGGTTCCAGGGGGAGGGGTGCAGGTATGCCCCCCCTGGTTACACGCAGCGGTCGGGGTAGTGCCCCGATTTTTTTTTTTTGGCGGTTTTTTCTATTTTTAGCGGATTTTGTTATTTTTAGCGGTTTACTAAAATAATCTTGGTTTTAGGGATTATGGTTTTGGTATGTATGGAATACCTAAAACATTGTATATATTGTAAAGTGAATGGTGAAATTCGATATAATGAATATAAGAAAGGTTTTCCCAGTTGAGGGTTTCCGGTATAAAATCTCTGTGTACTCTGTGTATGAGCCATTGATTAAATTCTGTTTTGTTTAAGAATCTATATGCATTGCTTTACTTCACAGGTTTAAAACTTACAGTATGAACCATCAGATCACTCTACGTCGGGAAGATATTGTGACCATCGAATTTCCTAACTACAAATGCATACTAACGAAATACACATTTACCTAATGACACGTTAGAAAAAGTAGATCTTAACTAACTCCTAAGTGTCTAAATATCCTAACAATCTCGATGTCGATTCACAAAACTGCCTGCAACTCTACAAAAACCATTAAACTCGAAATTCGACCATTCCTAGTCGAATTCGGCTCTTCAACTTTGCATATTGGATCCATTAAACCTCTTAAACAACTCTAATTCTTTTGAACTCCAATATTTCTCACAAAATTGAGGATTTCTCTATGATTTTTTCCCATTTTCCCCAAATTCGTCACAAACAAAAAAAAAACTTCAACAAAGAATTTGTTGAATTCACATCTATCTTGGCCCAAACAAGCCCGGTGTTGAACCCGAGGGCTCTTATACCATAATGTAACGTCCTCCGACGCAACCGAGGGACATTACGGTGTAGAATACACATGAAAACGAAATTTCTGCTAACTAAATTAATTGTCTTTACAACTAACTGATTTCCTGTAGCTTTCAACTACGAAATTACAACTAGACTTAGCTATTTTCTATAACCATAAAACAGATGCATCTACAGCACGCTAAATACACACTTGAATGCAATAAATAGTTCATTGCATCAACATATAAATCATTCTCATTTACAAAGGTCATGCACAACAATTTAACTCATAACTACAAGACAAAAAACAGATAAACATTTATCTTTTAACAATGGTTGTGCAACCAGCTACTTGGGACGAACGTTCCACCCAACCATAGATTGATTGTTCCAAATATCAACAGTCAGTGACCCCATATCTAAGGCTAGTAATCCAAAAAAGAGGGCGGTCTCTCACTATCCACTCACAACTCATAAAACTCACAACCCACTGGTATTCTCCTACAACTATCCCGATTTTCCACCAACTCTTTTCCTCTTGACCTGTCCAACCCAAGGAATGTACCCCTTCACTGATCTCAGTCCCTCGGGTGTCCCATTCATTTATCAAGGTCTCTCTGGCACAAGTAACCAGGAATATCTCAGTAGGGAACTCAAGGGAATTTGCTGCAAGGAAGACTACCAACAAACCACAACAAACACTTGTTCCAATCATGAGTTCACTCTTCAGGACTAACAACCTGACTCTTCGATATTTAGCTCCAAAACACTCCAAATATGATCCAACATGCTCTATAATTCGCCCTCCATGGCTGCACCAACTCCAAGCTCTCTTTCCTCTTCTCTACTTGTTTCTCATGCCTGAAAACTCAATGTGTAAAACTGTTGTCCCCAACCCCTATGAATTTCCTCCCTTTGGATTACTTACTTGACTCACATTTTTTCCCAAGCTGATTGTATTCAACCCCCATGTGCTCAATAAATTTGGAATGTGACCACTCACACCCACCCTCTTACATGTATTCACTCTCTCTTAGCCATTCTTCTAGACCCTCCTCTCTCTTGTGGATTAATTCAATCCTCATCTTTGTCCATGTCCCTTTAGCAGTTGACATCACATTTTTATTATTAAAACATAGAAATACAATTCACATATTACATTACTTGGCCGTAGCCACATATTATATCTACATTAAGCATTAATTAAACTAGGGATTATAGTGGGGATGTTACACCAGTTAATATTTTCTCTTCTAACTGAATCCAACAATGTGTAATCCAAGTTGAGATCATTGTTGGAACTCGTACTGATAACATCCCCACCCACCCATTCTCGTCCTTCCATCAAAGAGGTATTTTTTACCAAGGAACCCATGAGGCTTCGAGAAAATTACCACATTACAGACTTCAATATCATTCTCGACATGACCTTCTTCAAGGGTTCGTTCACATATTTCAATGCTCTAGACACTGAGTGGTTTCTTCTCAATTTCCTCCTACATCTAAGCAACATGGAGTGATCTGTGGACTCCATAGGACCCAATTTGTAGTCATTGTCTATAGGTCTAGATGCAAATCTCCTCTCCAAGGGTCTCGATAGAAATTTCCTTTCCAGAGGCCCATAAATGAATCCTCTCTTGCTCACCAAGGGCCCCAAATTTGATACCCCCCTGAGCATAGGTTGCAAGGGTGTTGATGTTTGTAGCATTGGACATGTACTTCCACATATGTCTAAGTGTCTAGACGTGTGGAAGTCTTCCAAAGCCTTTATACCTTGATACTTTACTTTAATTAAAGGAATTATTAAAGTAAAGTGCTTTTATTAATTAGTTGAGTTTATTTAATGAAATGTTAAAGATATTAGCATTAGTGAATTAAATCTTAGCTATTGATCTCAAGTGAGGTGAGAAGTAATCTCAATCATCAATCACTTTGGAGATTAGGGTCAGGTCATAACTCAAGATTATAAAAGTAAGGCCAGGGTAATGGATGAAGGTTGGTTGTTTTGACACAGAGAGAAAATAGGGACTTTTGCTTAAGGAGATCTTGGATAGGTGGAGAAGGAATTCCATCTAGATATTAGGTTTGGGAGAAGAGAGAATAGAGGCATCCACAAGTGGGTTTCAGCAGATTGGAGCCACAACAGCAGGGTTGCACCATACAAAGTTTGTCGTACAGTGTTTGTGCGAGTGTATGTGGGTTTCAGTGGAGACAGGGGTGTATATATGAGTTTTATTAAGGAAAGGCGCATGCATCTTCATAAACATGAAAGTTTGAGATCGTGCAACAGACCAGGAGTTGCTAGGGTTTACATGTGTTGTATAAATTTTTTTGTATTTCTATGTAGGCCATTTTCCCAGTAAGGGAGCCCTTGTAAGATTTGAAGTTATTTGAATGATAAGCTTAGTTGATGGGTAGAATATCTTTGTGTATTGTGTATGAGATTTTGGTTTCTACTATTACTTTTACTATTTACTTGATTTGATTATTCCAACAAGTGCATTCTGTTTTGAGCTACTAATTTGATTTACAACAAGGAAATCACTACATAACAAGATACCTAGGTGATAGAGTAGGGATTTTAAAATGGTATCAAAGTTATCATTCTAAGAAGAAGCCATATTATAGATCGACAACAGTTGATAGCAGATCTATCAAATCTGCAAGGATATTTCAACATATCGATAACCAATAGTCAGAAATCAATGGTTGGATTTCAAGGAAACAACCCTACTGAAGCAGAACAAGTGTTTGCAGTCGTACAGAGTTGTACACGAGTTGTAGTAATAACACTTTCATACATACGTGGGTTAGCTTAAGGAAATTCACATACATACGTGGGTGTCAGTGGTGACAAGCGTGTACAAGATCGTACAAAAACAATTTCAGCAGTAGTTGTTTCTAGGGAAGATTATTAGGTCTAAGGGATGGAAACAACAAGTCTGAGAGTTGACGATAATTAGATGGAGCATCCAACATCCTATCTTGGAAATCAAGAGTTGCTTTGGCTTTGAAGGAACATGACCTTTGGGAGATAGTGGAAAAAGTAGTTGTTCCATCGATATATCCACAAGTTTTGGCAGTTGACGAGAAGAAGGAGATTGAAGTTGAGCGGGTGATCTTGGATTTCAATGAAGGATCATCTAATTCCTCACTTATCCGAGAAGAATATGACCAAGGATATGTTTGATGCCATGGTAGGATTATTCCAGAGCACTAACATGAATATGAAGATGGTCTTAAGAAATAAACTTAGATTTGTGCAGATGTCTAGATTTGACAATGTTACCAGCTACTTCATGAGGATCACTCAGGTACGTGATAAACTTGCAGCTGTAGGGGAGAAATTGGATGACCTATAGCTCACTAATCTGGCATTGAATGGTTTCTCAACTCTTGGGAACAATTTGTCAAGGGAGTCTGCGTTGGGGAAAAACTCCCAAATTGGTAGAGGCTTTGGGATGATTGTATCCAAGAAGAGACTTGACCCTTGTCAGTAATATAATGAAAGGCAAAGGAAAGGGTCACAGTAAGAAGGGTAATAGTGATGGAGGAACATCATAGCCGGGGAAGAAGAAGGACTTGAGTAAAGTCAAGTGTTTCTCACGTCATCAAAATGGACATTATGCATCTCAGTGTCTAGAGAAGAAGAAGGGAAGAGGAAAGACACAATCAACAATATCAACAGAGATGTAGCTAGATGAGTTTGGAACGAAGTTTGAGAAGGATTTATCACTAGTTTCTTTCCTTTCTACCAACACAACCATCAGGAGTGTATGGTACTTGTACAATGATGCATCTCATCATAGACAAAATTACGGGAGTTATTCAATAGTTTGACGGATAAGGAATTGGGGATTCATGTGGAGCTTGTTGATGATACCAAGTATGTAGTAAAGGGAGATGGAACAATCTTGTTCTACCTTGAGTTAGGAGGTTCGTTTGATGCCCATGATGTTCTTTATGTACAAGGACTGAAGAATAATTTGCTCTTAGTCTCAATTATGGAGGACAAGGGTTTTTCCATCACTTTTCATAGAGGGCAAGTACTCATATGTCTAGAGAATGCTACCTTGGACACAACAATTATCATTGGGGATAGAGAGGGAACATGAGGTTGGGACACCTGCACTACAGGGCATTGCCGATTTTGAGGGGGATTGTTACAAGTCTTCTAGAGTTCAGTGTTGAGAAACATGGAGTGTGCAGAGAGTGTGCACTTGTAAAGAATGACAAGGCTACTTTTCCAAGCAACGAGAGTAGGTCCAAGGGGATCTTGGATCTTATACATTCATATGTGAATGGGCCGATGTCAGTAGTACCAGTGCAGGGAGCGTCATACTATATGATGTTCCTTGATGGATTTTGCAGAAAAACCTGGATCTTCTTTATGAAGACCAAGGATGAGGTCTTTAGTCAGTTTTAGGAGTTCAAGGCTTAGGTGGAGAACCAGATGGGAAAGAAGATCAAGGTCTTGAGGTCAGATAATGGGGGAGAATACACCTCCAATGAATTCAAGGATTTTTGCAAGGAGGTAGGGGTCAAGAGGGAGTTGATAGTCTCATACAACCCTCAACAGAATGGGGTTGCAGAAAGAAAGAACCGATCCATCATTGGTCTTCCAAGGCTATGATAGATGACCAGGAGTTGCCTATGTTTCTTTGGGTACAGGTGTGTAACACAAAAATATATGTGTAGAACAAGAGTCGTCGCAGGATATTGAGGGACAAGATTTCAGAGGAGGAATTTTCAAGAGTGAATTTGGAGATAGGTCATTTGAGGATCTTCGGTTGTCTAGTCTACATCCATGTGCCTGTGGAGAAAAGGACCAAGCTGGAGCCTTCGGGATAGAAGGGTATATTTGTGGGGTATAGTGAGACCTCAAAGGCTTACATGATATTTAGACTAGCGCAACGAAAGACAATTGTGAGCAAAGATGTTAAGTTCGAGGAGAACTTGAAATCTAGAAAATATCATGAGATATTAGCAGTGAAAGAGGATGAAGAGCAACATGTTTTGAAGGATGAACAACACTCAACAACTTCCAGTTAAGGGAGTCATACTTCAAGTGGGGAGAAGGAGTTATCCCCATCCAGTTCTTTCAGGAGACCCGGGTGGCTATTGTAGACATTGAGGGATGTTGGTGTGGCTCCTAGGGTGCATTTAGGTAGAGCAAGCCTCTTAGGAAGCTTTTGAACTATATGGTGCTTATGAGTAGAGTTATTGATGTTGGGCCTTCCAGTTTTGAGGAAGCTAGAAATCAATAGGTTTGGCAAGATGCCATGGTAGAGGAGTACACCTCTATTATGAAGAACAATGTCCGAGACATAGTGTCGAGACTAGAGGGAAAGTCAATTTTGAGTTCTAGGTGGCTCTACAGGATCAAGCATGTTGCAAATGGTGGCATCGAGAATTTCAAGGCAAGGTTCGTGGTGATAAGTTTTTCCCAGAGAGAGGGAGTGGACCATGAAGAGACATTTGCTCTAGTTGCCAAGTATGCTTCTATTCGAGTTGTTATTTCTATTGCTTCAATTATGAGGTGGAGGATTCACAAGATGGATGCGAAGATAACTTTCCTCAATGGAATCGTTGAGGAAGAAGTATATATAGAGCTACCTTATGGATTTGAAGTACATGGGAGGGAGTCTCATGTGTGTAGGATTAAGAAAGACTTATACAGACTCAAACATGTACATAGGGTATGGTATTCCAGGATTGAGGGATACTTGTAGAGTATGGGATTTACCAAGAGTGAGGCAGATCCTAACTTGTAATTCATACTTGTTGGGTATGATCCACTCATCTTGGTGGTGTGCATGGATTATTTGTTTCTTACATGTGTAGAAGAGCTTATAGTAGGGTGCATAAAAAATTTTGCTCAAAGGTTGAGATGAAGGACATTGGCTTGATGCATTATTTCTTGGGGTTAGAGGTATGTCAGATATTGGTAGAGATCTTCCTTGGTCAAGGGAAGTACACAATAGACATCTTGAGGAGATTCATGATGGAGGATTGTATATCGATGGCTACACCTATGGTTACCAATCTGAAGAAGGTTTCCACTTCATATTCAGAGTTGGTTGATCCTATGATATATATGCAACTGATAGGGTCCTTGATGTATTTGGTCAACACTAAGCCAGATATATGTTTTTCTGTGAACACCTTGAGTCAGTTCATGGTGGAGTCGAGGCAAGTGCATTGGATAGCAATGAAGCACGTGCTTAGGTACTTGAGAGGTACAATGGAGTATGGATTGAGGTATCTTAGAGGTGATGGAGTGAGGTTGAAGGGATATTCAGACTCAGATTGAGCAAGGAGTGTAGAAGACAGAAAGAACACCTTAGGTTGTTGCTTCAGTTTCAGATCAACAGTGATTACATGGTTCAGTAGAAAGCAAACTTTTGTAGCACTCAGTTCAATAGAGGTAGAATATATGGCAATGAGTATGGCTAGCAGTGAAGCCATTTGGCTTCACAAATTGCTTATAAGTTTATTTGATCAGGAGTTGGAGCCTACAATGATATACGGTGATAATCAAAGTCGTATCAAAATATCTGAGAATCCAGTATTCCATGATAGGTCCAAGAATATTGAGATCAGGTATCACTTCATCTGAGACATGATCCAGAAGGGGGAAATCAAGCTTCAATATGTTTCCACATATGAGCAAGTTGCAGATAATTTGACCAAATCCTTGGTTAAAGGGAAGTTTATGTTCTCCGAGGACAAACTTAGAATGGTGTAGAGTAACTTCCTCACTAAGAGGGAGTGTTGAAGTTTGTAGCATCAAATAGGTACTTCCGCACAATTCTAAGTGTCTAGACATGTGGAAGTCATCCAAAGCCTTCTACGTTGATACTTTACTTTAATTAAAAGAATTATTAAAGTAAAGTGCTTTTATTAATTAGTTGAGTTTATTTAATGAAATGCTAAAAATATTAGCATTAGGGAATTAAATCTTATCCATTGATCTCAAGTGAGGTGAGAAGTAATCTCAACTGTAAATCACTTTGGATATTAGGTTTAGGTCATAACCAATATTATAAAAGCAAGGCTAGGTTAATGAAGGAAGGTCGATTGTTTTGACATAGAGAGCAAAGAAGGAATTTTTCTCAAGGAGATCTTGGATAGGTGGAGTAGGGCTTCCATCTAGAGATTAGGTCAGGGAGAAGAGAGAACATAAGAAGTTACAAGTGGGTTTTAGTAGATTGGAGCTGCAACATTAGGGTTGTGTCATACAGAGTTTACCATACAATATTTGTGCCCGTGTATGCGGGTTTCAGTGGAGATAAGTGTGTATACGAGAAATGTGAAAGTTCAAGATCGCACAACAAACCATGAGTTGCTAGAATTTATAGGTGTTGTCTAAAGTTTTCTATATTTATCTGTGGGCCATTTTCCCAATAAGGGAGCCCTTGTAAGCTTTGAATTTATTTGAATGATAAGCTTAATTGATGGCCATAATATCTTTGTGTATTGTGTATGAGATTTTGGTTTTCAGTATTGCTTCAACTATTTGTTTGAGTTGATTATTCCAACAAGTGTATTATGTTTTGTGAGCTACTAATTTGATTTACAACAAGGAAATCACTAGATAACAAGACACCTAGGTGATAGAGTAGGGATTTCAACAAAGGGAATAACACTGAATGATGTCGTGCTCTCACACGTAGCAACCCTATCATACTTGATATGTGCAAAGAAATTGCAGTATCATGGGGTTACCATATGCAAATGGGTTGACGTATTGGCACGCATAGACACTTTGGATATGGCTTTGAAAATGCTATTCTTAGTGCTCCATCTACATTGAATGAGGTCGTCGTAGTGCGCCTTCTACATTTGATTTACAACAAGGAAATCACTAGATAACAAGACACCTAGGTGCTAGAGTAGGGATTTCAACAAAGGGAATAACACTAAATGATGTCGTGCTCTCAAACGTGGCAACCCTATCATACTTGATATATGCAAAAAAATTGCATAGATATCGGGGCACCATAGTCAAAGGGGTCGAAGTATTGGCACTCATAGACACTCTTGATATGGCTTTGAAAAGGGTAGTCTTAGTGCTCCTTCTACATTCATCAGAGTGCACCTTTGAGAAAGTGTATTGCTTGCTATCACTGTTGTTAACATTAAGAATGGTGAATGCAGTAGGGTAAGTCGATTTACTTAGATTTATCCTACTGATATTAACACTTTGAATGGTTGCCAATTCCTAGAGCCAATTGTTGAAACTCTACATTTAACAGATGAATTAAGAGCCTATAACCTCCAATGAAACTCATATGTTTCGCGATACCTTCTTCAAAATGACTGCTATCGATGGTAAAATGCTTGCAACCAATGGAAAATAAAAAACTAGTGTTTGGGGATAGATCTGAAACCTTTTGGCTTTTCATCTCATTAGCCCTGGAATCATCTTCCTCATTTATGGGTTTGATGTCTATGCTCCCAAACAAACATGGTATGGCTATGCTCCAATTTTGCATCTTTGTCTTGAAAAAGCCAACTAAATGGTCATTCCAAACAACCAACGAGCCATTCCAATGATTATACTACACTATTGAGTGACTCTACTACTAAAGTGACTGTAATGGTAGTTGCAATGAGTGAGTATGCTGTTGTTCTTCTTCTAATTGAGGAAGAGGTAAAGCAGGTCTGCTTCCACCCGTGGAAGAAAGAGGCACACATGTCACCTAAAGGATGATGAGATACCATGGGTAAACAAGTGTAGTCTCTGATTTGTGGTTGAACTAATAATCTCCCTCTCCTCTTTGTGTCTTCTCCACCCTATTGTGTTTGTGCAAATTCATTATTAAGAGTCATGTGTGATGCTTAGTCATTCACATCGAGATCATTACAAAAGAGGGTCCTCCTCCTTATCACATTAGATTTATCAACAAGGAAGGATTTTGAATTACAAAGCTTTAACATGATCTTCAAAATGGAGATGCCCATAACAGCCTTTGTAGATTATATCCTTTTTTTTTTTCTATCGACAACGAAGGTTCCAGATGAAAAGGGTCAGTTCTTTTCAACATGCTTGCGAATAACTGTACGATGTGACATGTAATGAAATTTAATCGATAGATAATATTTTTAAAATCAAGGTGAAATTAAATCAATAAAACCAAAATAAGATATATTTTAACTTCACATTTTTGTTGGAAATGAAATGCTTTTTTACATGTAGATTAGTATGTTTGTTGTTCAATTTGAGGTAAAGTTTCTTAGTTTTTGGTAAAAGTGGTGAGAATTAGCAATGGACATTTGGAACATGGACTTTGGTTTAGTTGAGATTAGTGGTTCTGTCGAAAGGATGTAGCCTTATGGCGCGTATTGGGTTTGGATCCATATCCATATGGAGGACATTGATAGAGCTTCTGACTCTAAAGCTAACTTTAGTGAGAACATTGAGTTACACTTTATTACATATTTTCAACTGCATGAAAGTGTTTAAAATAGTCCTTCAATTGGAATATTTATAAGCTATATTTTCATTGATAAGAAAGACTTATATATTAATGATAATAGAAACACAAAGTGTCATGTTATATAATTAAAATTCTTTATATGGTTTTTTATATCCTCAAATAAATTACAATTTTTAACAGTAAGAAACATTATGAATGTAATTGATATGTCAAGAAAATTGCAAGTAATAATAAATAAATACATAATTATGATATGTAATTGATATGTTATGAACATAATATATAATAATAAATGTAAATACATTACAAAATATAAATAATAACAAATAATCAAGAGTTAATGATTAATAATGGAGAGACACCTCCCTGATGAAAGGTCGTATCTCTTCATGAAAGGGCACCCCTGCATGGGTATATAAGGCCCTCATTCTCATTGTAATCAACATCTCATCTATTCATTATCTTATACATTTATATAATATTTACTATCCTTTAATGGATTATTGTGTACCATCCTATTTATATTGGATATTCTTTGTGTGAGCGAACCTTTGTTCGTCTCATTTGGTATCGGAGCAAGTATAATCTTGGCCATTCACCACACTTATCTAGACTTTGTCTTGATTTGGCTTTGGCCAACCCCATAGTTTCAGAGTTTATATGAGAAATCCTGGTCTTTGACCACCAACCAAGCCTTTGACCATTTAAATATAAAATTACATTGAAGAAATAAACCGTTTCCATTGAAGCTTGAAGAAATAAAAAATTGTTGTGAAAGAAATCAAAGTTCCGCTGCAAAATCAAAGAAACCAAATATACGAAGTCAAATTAAGGAAAAAAGACAATAACAAAAAAAACTAGTTGAAAAATACAATCAGTTAAAAAAAAAATAATTCATTGTTTGTATTGCCGCCAATGATTTCTATCCGTACAATCCGCAAGATCTTGACACATAATTGCTTTGACTATACAACCACTAATTTTATTAAAGACAATACACTCGTTGTTGTATGCTTCCCACTGGTCATTCTCTGTTATGAATCAACAAACAAAAGGTGATTCCGCTGCAAATCTATTGAACCGATACTGCTTCCGTACACAACTCGAACATTCCAAAATCAACGTTGCCTTAATTGCCAGTTCTGTACATATGTTGTAGCTACTGTCATCTACAATTTTTTCGGTCTGTACAATTCGATCCGTATAACCATCAAATCTATCTAAACGCCACCATCATATACACTATTAATATTAGTTTGAAACCTTAATTAGAAGTTACTAGAACAAATTAAAAGCTTAAAAGACGAAAGAAAGGAGAATCTAGAATAAAAAAATAAAGACGACAATTTATAAGATAAAGAAGAGCTTTTACGTTTAAAACGACATAATCATAAATTACTAACACAAATTAAAAAGCTTAAGCATGATAAGAAGTCTTTACAAGGAGAGCTAGATTACAAAACATCAATATTCGATAAAAAAACAATGACTGAACCTATGGAACTAAAGAAGTCTTTAGATGTAAAAATCCCAATTCCGGATAAGGGAATTAATACAGACCCAGTCAACCTTAAAACTCAAAATGATGTAAATCCAGTTGATGTAAAGAGGTCTTCAAATGTTGAAGTAGAAACAATCCAAGGGTATGAAGAAGACTCAATTCCAAAAGTTAATCAAGAAAAAACTACAAGTATACGAAGTAAAGATCAAGTTGCAAGGATGCCTTATCGACATCCTAATCAAAAAATTTGATACTTCAGCCAATCGATATATCAATAGAAACAAATGACCGAGATGTTGAAGACTATTACTTCCAATACAAGTGGTGCTCAAAGTAGAAGCTATCATGGGAGTCGAAATACATCAAATTATTTCCAAGAACCTTATAAATGCCCAATTTTGCAGAAGATCGAATTAGGGTGGGCAGACTCCTTTACAATTCGATAGCCCTGCTCAACGCTTAGAAGATCCTATCATTTCAAGTCCTCAACGATCACTAATTCAGGAATAGAGAATCAAGAGACAATTATTACAAGCCAGAGCAAGAGATAAGTGTTCCATAAGTATGCTTTGAGTACAAAACATTTTTAAGGGGAAGGTAATGTTATGAACACAATATATAATAATAAGTGTAAATACATTACAAAATATAAATAATAATAAATAATAATAAATAATCAATAGTTAATGATTAATAATGAAGAGACACCTCCTTGATGAAAGGTCACATCTCTTCATGAAAGGGCACCCTCACGTGGGTATATAAGGTCCTCATTCTCATTGTAATCAACATCTCATCTATTCATTGTCTTATACATTTATATAATATTTACCATCCTTTAATGGATTATTGTGTACTGTCCTATTTATATTGGATATTCTCTATGTGAGCGGACCTTTGTATGTCTCAAGTTTCTTAGTTTTTGGTAAAAGTGGCGGGAATTAGCAATGGACGTTTGGAACATGGACTTTGGTTTAGTTGAGATTACTGGTTCCGTTGAAAGAATGTAGCCTTATGGTGCATATTGAGTTCGGATCCATATCCATATGGGGGACATTGATAGAGCTTCTGACTCTAAAACTAATTTTGGTGAGAACATTGAGTTGCACTTTATTACATATTTTCAACTACATGAAAGTGTTTAAAATATCCCTTCAATTAGAATATTTATAAGCTATATTTTCTTTAATAAGAAGTACTTGAATACTAATGATAATGAAAATAGTAACATTTTTCTTATATATTAACTATAATAAAAAATCTTATATATTAATGATAATAGAAACCTAAAAAGTATCATATTATATAATTAAAAAAATACAATTCTTTATATGGTTTTTTTATATCCTCAAATAAATTACAATTTTTAATAATAAGAAACATTATAAATGTCATTGATATGTGAGGAAAAAATTGCAAAATTTTAACTACATAGCCTTTTTCTCATTCCTTAATCTTCATCCTTTCCTCTTCCCAATGAATACACGAGCACATCACTGGATAGCTTTTAAAACTCAATAGAAATGTATTAACTAAATGCTTTTATTGATGAAATTCAAAAATTTCCATTGTTTTTATGAGAGAAAAGGTGTTTAGAGATATATATGTCAAAGTACAAGTAATGGCAGATAATTGTCCTTGTATATTCAAATAATTGTGACGTGTAAATACATATAAAAAACAAACAACATCATATTTAGAAAAAATCCTATCACATAGACAATCAACCTTGACAATATTTGTTATTAAAATGAAAACATCCCCAAATTGCTTCTTCATTAAAAATGAGAACATCCCCAAATTTTTCATTAAAATGAGAAAATCCCCAAATTACTTCTTCATTTTCATTTTTATTCACTGGATATAAAAGATATTCTAATCCTAGATAAACATCATATATTGTATTTAAAAATGTAATAAAATCTTATGCTTTCCTAAACTTTGATCCTCTCATCCAAGATTCTAATCTTGTTTTAAAATCTATAATTAACTATATTTAGACAAACATAATTATATTTACCAGGAAAAAATAATTTCCATGGAATATTTACCACAACTACTCCAAATCACATGAGTACAGTCACTGCTATGAATACAATCACTGTAGTTAATGGATGCGTGTTTTGTGATTTGATGGAGGTCACGAGGACAATGCCAAAATGAGTACAATCATTGCTATGATACAATCACTGTAGTTGATGGATGCGTGTCCTTTGAT
>JZKD02S0852405.1:141863-164076 GCA_000966675.3 Picea glauca
ACCGAGCTCAAGCATGTTATAACATTATCATGAAAACTGATATTTAGGGATTATGTTGAAAAATAATCTAGGGAAGATGTTGAAAAATCATTCATGACGAAGCCATTTAAACAATTTTGAACACAAGAGGAGTTGCGAAGCAACAAGTCCTTGTCAAGAAGGCAGAAAGCACGTTCTTCGGTGTTCATGAAAACCGAGCTCAAGCACGTTATAACATTATCATGAAAACTGAGCTCATGTAAGGGTTTCACCAATTGATCTCCATGCATATTTTAGTCACATAAATATGCTAAAATGATGAACCTGATGCATATTTTAGTCACATAAATATGTTAAAATGCTGCACTTGATGTAGCATAGTAACAAACCCGTAGGTTGTTATGGACCTGTTGGATGTTTGAATCAAACGTCTTTATCAAATCCCCGAGACGAGACTCAAGCATGCAACCATTTCTTCATCTGGGAATAGGTTATTATCACGGCTTTCTTTGTTTCCATATTTTTATATTGTACACAGTGATGCGATTATAATCAAAATTATAGTGTCTTCTTTGAAGTTTTTTGTCCCTCCACGCCTATTTATGTCTGTGCAAAATGACACAAAGAATCTAGATGTTTTGGCCACAGACTTACAAGCAGCTTCAGGAAGTTTCAACAGTCTGATTCTGTTGGATCCCAGTCAATGTCGTGTTCCTTCGCTATTTCTTTCATAAGTTTTAGCTTCACTTGCCCACTAGGTGTTCTTACAGATAACTTCTCGATAATCTGAAAAGTTCAGAACAGTATCGAAATAAATTCTTTAATAAATAATAATAACTAATTTTCTCTGAGATAAAGTAAACTACACTCACATGGATACATGGTATTTTTGCAAATCATCATTTGGATTCTGAAGACCCAAATGAGACAACGGGAAGCCAAGTACACTTAGTGATTTTCATTGGCATTGTGGCATGTATTAAAACGATTTTAAGCTTTTGTCAAAACTTGTAAATTAGTTTATGATCATGTCTATGTCTAGAGTAGTCAAGTATTTTTTTATTATTGAAAAAGAGTGCAAAATTCAATATCGCTAATAATTTGTAAATTAGTTTTTAGAGTTATTAGGTAGTTTTTACCCAATTTGATCAAGTTGAATAGATTAATAAAATTTGAAACTTTCTTATAAGCAGTAACCAAGCAGAATCTCTTAGCCCAACTCTAGCATCCAAGCATACAACGTGTCCATAATTTTCCTTTCAAAACGAAGACGTGGAGAATCTACACTGAAAGGAGTTCAAATATCGAGAATGTTTACTATATTTTAGCTCTAACAAATTACATGGCAGGGAAAGCTTATCCCAAGATGTTGCTTCCCAATGTCCTCGTACAACGAACTCTACAAATATGGCAATAACTATGCAGATTGCAGTTCCCGGAATGGCAATGGCAATGGCACATCGATTTTCTCATAGAAGTCGTCGGCTGCATACCTGCTCGGAGGAGCGGGTCTGATGCTAACACTTATACTCTTTGCTCTAATTATTATCGAGTCTTGCAGCCAAGGGCGGATAAAACAAAGAGGCTTGCAGTCTTGTCCTGGTTTTGCTTGATGGCCTTCCAAACAACCACTCGCTTTACTGAATCTGGCTGGGTACCGCACCGAGAACAACCTTGACTGAATATTTACCGCTACGCCTCAAAGATCCCATAAGTCTCTTCGAAGACGGGCTGCCCATTACGAATATAGTAACCTCCCTGCACGGTGGACAGTGCCCAGTCGAAGTCGGGAAGACCCCATCGACAGCTTAGGCGAAAAAGCAGTTGATGAATCTGTGATAAGGTTAACGGAGTAAATTAATCTTATAGTAAATAGTATTTTTTCATTAATTTGTAAAATTTTTAACTATGTACATAGAATTCATAAAAAAAATTTAACCAGTAATTGTGCTTTTTTTTTGCACATTCCAAATGGCAACGTAGACGAGCTCCGCAGCATCCACGTAGCGTTTCTAATATTTATTGCATGGAAAATAATATAAACATCACATATGTAACATTAATGATTTTCATTGCTGGCAATTATTGTGAATGGAAATTGGGAAGTCTGACAGTGGACAAAAAGATTCAGAGCATAGAAAGATGTTGCACGGGTAATAGAGACGAGCTCCCCGACACCAGCTAAAGGCAGTTTAATCAAACCTGCGCGCTAAGGAACGGTGAGGTTAGATTCGCTTATCAAAGTTGGTAAATCGTAGTATGGGTGGATTCTCAGACCTGATTCACCGCTGACGGGCTCTTCTTAAACGAGATACTGGTTCAGAGTATAACTTCCCTAGAAGAGTATCCTCCACATCACAGGTTCAAATCCTAGGAAGAGTGTAAGGTCTCTCGAGCCTACGACGCTGCAGTGTATTTTCTTCGTCTGCGTCTTCACTATCCCGTCACCAGATTCAGCTTGCCTGCCGCCAGGTATGCCACCTTGGACCAATTACCGTCCATTTTGTCCCCTGAGCACCAAAAAAACAAGAATGCCAATAATAATATTAAGGCGAGGGATAGCTCTGCATCGCCAAAAACGGTGTCTGTAGAAATAAGCTAGCTAGTGTTGTGGGAGAGTCTGTAGAAATAATGGAATCTTAAGCAATTATTCTAAAAGATTCAATGCTTTTATCATCCAGAAAGTGAACTGTCTGTTGGCCTTATATTCATGTCAAAGCTTAGAGTCATGGCTGATGCCTACATCAAATATACACTATGTTTTATTTTTCAGCTTCCAGCTTTTAGATTAGTAAAAACTATATTTCAATGAATCATGGTGTGATAATACTTATGATGTTATAGGATTTTTGGGCCGAGTAGAGAGGATTCTATTGTGGTTTCTCAGGAGGATACTACAAAGGAGGGTATGGTATTGTGCCTTCTCAAGAGGGTACGAAGACAACTTGCAAGCTCATGAAGACACACAAACATTCTGCAACATGCACTGAAAATCTCCTAAAGAGGCGCATCGAAGCAAACTCTTGAAGAGGCTCATCGAAGCAAATTCTGAACCAAATGGAGAACCAGGGTCCAGACACCAAACGTTCCAGCTCTCCTTCAAGTGCTTAAAAATCCATATGCTTATTCACTTGGAGCCCTCCATATTGATGGACACGAATTTTGCATGGACTCTATCTGTCATTGTCCACATGCAACAAATGGCTATGCAAGCAAAGACAATGCTATTATATATAATAATCATATGGTAAGGCCAAACATTAAATGTTAGTTGAATTAATGCTAACGTCAAGTCTAGCATTAATCAACCTCACCATTATTCAGTGTAAACACGATAAATATATCATCAGTTTGCCAAATTTTATTTCGTAAAAATTGTAGTTTGCCTCGATCTGAGGCCAAATAAGACCTCCAACTTCAAACATTGGCTAAAAAAATCAAGTATGAACGTGAAATGTGTATAAGTTTAAAAAACTTTGGTTAAAAGAACATAAACTCTTTAATTTGCGTGCAAGTTTAATAGAAATTGTTGTGAATCGATTACTATAGTCCTACTGCCTCAAGGGCAGGGACTAATAAGGGTGAAAAAAGAGTAAACGAATAAGTGAAGCTCTGGTACAATTTCAAATTCCACCGTGACCTCAACAATATTAAACTGAAGAAGAAGACTAATCTAAGGATAAAAAACATATATGGATATGTTTTTTAAAAGGTAAAACAAAATGAGATAAGAAAATAGAACGCATTTTGAGAGGCCTAACTAGTCATTTGCAGTATTACAAAATGATGCAGGAGCATCTCTCCACGTCAGCTAGCCAGCCAACCAGCCACATCAACGCATGCATTCAAAGATGAAGAGAGGCACATCCCTCGTCTTCCATTTTGAATTTGAATGTAATTAAATGTTTAGGCTGTTGAGTCGTGAAGCCGTGCTTTGTGCAGGCGTAGAGTAGATAGGCCTTTAATGTTTGTAAGACTGAAATCTAGATCCGATTCTAGACTAGACAACCCATTCAATGTAATTGAATAGGGTAGGTAGGTTGGAGGGAAGAGCTCAAAGAGCCCCCTCATATAAAATATCTTTCATTGTAATTGTATCTCATGGTAGAGAGTCTGCGAGTAGAGAGCAGAAGAGAAAGAGCCGAGACTCTGTTAAAGTCTGAGCTCAGGGACACCTTTGTAAAGAGGCATTTACATTAATATAAACCAGAGCAGATTTTCCTGCACGTTTTCTGTGTTATGTGGATGCTTCATTTTGTTCTTTTATGTTGTAGATGTATGTTAGACATTTGTAGGGAGTTGTTTGATTTTTAGGCTTGAAAGGTTTTTTGTGGTTTCATGCCAGGAGGGCGTGACATAGTACTGCGGTCTTTGAATACCAGTGCATAGATGCACTTCTGAACTCTGCGGATTCAGACAAAGACGTGCCAGGTGGGCACAGAAACTAGAATCATCAATTCAGAGGAAGACCTTTGAGGTTGTTGAATACCTCTGGAGGCAAGGCTATGGAGAACACAGTTGCAGACATAATCTCTGAGGAGTTCTGTAAAGCTCTACCAAGTGGGCATTGAGCAGGTGCAAGGGAGTGCATAGAGGAACTCTGTTGTGAGTTCAGAAGAAGACAGAATCTCTGAGGAGTTCTGTGAAGCTCTGCCAAGTGGGCATTGAGCCAGTGCAAGGAGTGCACAAAGGAAGAACTCTGCTGTGAGTTCAGATAGAAGAAAGAATCATTGAGGATTCTTGATACTCTGCCAGGAGGGCATTGAGAAAGAGTGCAGATAGGCACAAGAAGAGAACTCTTTGAGTTCTGTAATTGGAAGAAGAGTCCACTGAAGGATCTTCGCAGGGTTGCTGAACACCCTAAGCACTCAGCAAGAGGTTGCTTGAGTGAAGGATAGCTAGGAGGGCATCCAAATTCTCCATCTGCAAGAGAAAGGGAAAAATGATAAAATCCCTTAGGGGTCTGAGTATTTGAGAAGTTCAAACGAATAGCACCGTGCGTGCAAAGACTTTGTAGAAGCGCAGAAGTCGTAGAATCCCTTAAGGATTCGAGAGTAAAGCTCAGGAGGAATAGTGTTTTTCGGTGCACGGAGCCACAACTGCAAGGAGTCCAGAGAACTCTTTGAAAGAGTTCAAAGTTCCCAAAGCTAAGGAGGGACAGCGTTTTTATACGCACAGGTGAGGACTCAAGTCTCAAAGCTCGCAGAGGAAAAGGAGCGAAGGTCAAGGCCTTCGAGAATTTGAAATTCTTCCAGGTGTTGGAAGAAAAGCGCCAAAGCTCGGGAGGAGCAACAACTACCGTCGGATTAGTCGAGAGAATCTGGATCGTGGATTCGTGTCCAGGAAGCGTAGGAAAGGCGCAAATGGAAAGATAGGTCTGAGCTGTCAAATCTTGGTCTAAACAGCCGACAGTCGTTGGATCTATCAAGAGGAGCTCGAGGTTTAACTCCTCGTAAGCAGAGCGAAAGTCCCGAAGGAGTTCCTATTGAGATATCGGTGTTCGGGAGTTCGGGGATCCGGAGGACGAGAGTCAGGGTACTCGACCTCATAAATAGTGACAAGGCGAAATAAATCTAAGCCGTCCGTCTGCGGGAGGACACGTGTCGCAAAATCATCCATTTCGGAGATTCGGGCACCGGGACTCACAAAAGTGAGCATCAACTTCACGAGTAGTGAAGTCCCAAGAAAAATCTGAGCCGTCCGATTGGAAGGACACATGTCACAAGATCCTCTCTATCGGGGCTTCGGACATCAGAGGTCAAAAAGGGAAGTCCTTCAACTTCGCGAGTGGCGAAGTCGCGAGAGAATCAGGACCGTCCATCTGAGGAGGACAGGTGGCAGAGATCAAGGGATCTTGCGAACTCGGAGGTTCGCAAGGTGAGAGCCCAAAGGTTGGGTGCTCCAAGTCGCGAGTTGCGAAGTCGCGAGAAGATCGCAGCCATCCATTTGAGGAGGAAAGGTGGCAGAAATCGCGGAGCTGGCGAAGTGCCAAAGAGATCCAGGATTCGGGTCTCGCGAACTCGGAAGTTCACAGGGTGAGAGCCCAAGAGTTGGGTGCTCCAAGTCGTGAAGTCGCAAGGAGCGGAGATAGCCGTTGGATCCGGGTCAAGGGAGGACTGTTGGATCAGAACCTCATTGCGCGTTTCGTGTATTCGGAGGTTCGGAGGTTGGAAGGACCTCGTCTCAACTGCAGAAGTCGCGAAGTGCCGAGAGCCGAGGCACGAGTGTGGACGCGTGGCAGAACCTCAAGGTGGGGTCCACGCGATTGGCAGGTGGACATGCGTTGCCTGGAGGAAGGAGTCAACACTTCGTTGACTCTCGCATATCGGGAATTCATGAAGTAAGAGCACGAGGGCTTGACGTTGAAACATGCGAAGTGCCGAATAGCGAAAGATGCTAGCGCTTAGCCTAGTTGGTGGTCGCGCAAGGAGGGCGCTGACGAAAGAAGAGCTATACCCATTTCGCGATCTCAGGTATCGCGAGATTGGAGAAGAAGAGTCAGGAGTCACTTCTCGCGAACTCGTGAGATTCCGAGCTGCGAGAAGGACCTGTGGATCGATTTGAAAGGAGATTCCAGCAGGGAATCCAAAAGAACCGATCCAACTCGAAGGGGTTAAAGAACGATCTTGTGAGCGAATCTCGGCCCGAGGGCCGATAGGTCTGCGTCAGTTGGTATCAGAGCCGGACTTCATCTATAGATTTCAGGTGAAGCGAAGAGGAGAATAAGACAGTCAGGAGGACTGTGGAAGAGGATGGAAACACTCAAGGTTTCAGAGTGACAACAACATATTTTCCAGCAGGGAAAATAGACAATGAGATGGCTAAAAGACAGTGTAAGTTGTTAAAATGGTGGTTGAGGCCTGCTGAAAACCTTAACAGACCAGAGAAAAGGGTTCAGATATGTAAACTAGAGACTGGGAGAAGTCTCAGTAGTAAGAATGAATTGGGATCAGCTGAAGATCTCAAGCACTTCCAGGAGGCCAGAGAAGAAATTTCTAATTGCCAGGTGGGCAAAGGGTTGAGATCACTGTGGGATCTCACAGACTGTCATGAGGACAGCCAGGGAATTTCACAGTGCCAGGTGGGCAATGGATCGAGATCGCTGCGGGATCTCATAGACTGTCAGGAGGGCAACAAAAAGTTTCCAATTTTCCAATTTTCCAGGTGGGCAATGGAACAGAGATGGGATCAGTTGATTCCATAGACTGCCAGGAGGGCAGCAGGAAAATCCCATATTGCTAGGTGGGCAGGGATGAGCAGATGAGATTATCTGAGAGTCTCATAAACTCAGAGGTGAGTTTGGATCAGCAGATGCAACTGACAGAAGAGGAAGATCAGGCGAATCTTCAAATGATTGGGGGAATTCAGGTATTCCTACCACATAGCCTAGGGGAGGAAAAAATCTATGTTGTAGATGTAGCAACAACAGAAGCAGGACAACCAACAAAAACTGTCAGAGAAGCATTGGAGCAGACTTTGGAAGCTGCCCAAGTAGAAGAAGAAGAAAAGAATGAGCATTCTGAGGAGTGGCTCAATGCTTTTAGCCAGGAAGCTGCAACACTGAAGCTGATAGCAGAAGAAGTCGAAGAGCAGGCAGGTAGATTTCTCACTCCATGGGAGATGGAGCTGGAGATGTTAGAGGATTGGCTGAACAATCCAGAGTCAGCAGGAAAACTGGCAGAAGTTGAGCTGTCAGAGAAGGTGACTGAACAACAGGTCAGTCAAAAGAAGACTGCAGAGATGAACTTTGTAGCAGGGTGGCAAGTTAAGGCCACAGAGGAAGATGAAGAAGATGGCATGGGAGATCATGGTGATCTACCCAATTGCATAAATTTTTTGTAGCTGGAGAGACTGCATGAATAGGGCCAACCATTGGAACAACTGGATGAAGTGATCGAGATGATCAAGGAGCTAATGATCAGGTCAGCAGAGACTGCCAGTGAGGAGAAGCTGAGCAGAAGGAAAGAAGCCGCAACAACAACAACAACAGGGAGATGGAGCAGATGAACAACTCCAGAAATTTGTTTGGGATCCAGGAGGATTTCCAAAAAACTGAGAGAGGAAGCTCATGAGCAGGAGCTCATGAATTTTGCAACCGAGGAGTATGATCCAGGAGCATCTCTCCACGCCAGCCAGCCAACCAGCCAACCACGTCAGCGCGTGCATTCAAAGCTGAAGAGAGGCGCAACCCTCGTCTTCCATTTTGAATTTGAATGTAATTAAATGTTTAGGTTGTTGAGCCGTGAAGCCGTGCTTTGTGCAGGCGTAGAGTAGATAGGCCTTTAATGTTTGTAAGGCTGAAATCTAGATCCGATTCTGGACTAGACAACCCATTCAATGTAATTGAATAGGGTAGGTAGGTTGGAGGGAAGAGTTCAAAGAGCCCCCTCATGTAAAATATCTTTCATTGTAATTGTATCTCATGGTAGAGAGTCTGCGAGTAGAGAGTAGAAGAGAAAGAGCCGAGACTCTGTTAAAGTCTGAGCTCAGGGACACCTTTGTAAAGAGGCATTTACATTAATATAAACCAGAGCAGATTTTCCTGCACGTTTTCTGTGTTATGTGGATGCTTCATTGTGTTCTTTTATGTTGTAGATGTATGTTAGACATTTGTAAGCTTAGGCGAAGAAGCAGTTGATGAATCTGTGATAAGGTTAACGGAGTAAATTAATCTTATAGTAAGTAGTATTTTTTCATTAATTTGTAAAAATTTTAACTATGTACATAGAATTCATAAAAAAAAATTAACCAGTAACTGTGCCTTTTTTTTGCACATTCCAAATGGCAACGTAGACGAGCTCCGCAGCATCCATGTAGCGTTTCTAATATTTATTGCATGGAAAATAATATAAACATCACATATGTAACATTAATGATTTTCATTGCTGGCAATTATTGTGAATGGAAATTGGGAAGTCGGACAGTGGACAAAAAGATTCAGAGCATAGAAAGATGTTGCACGGGTAATAGAGATGAGCTCCCTGACACCGGCTAAAGGCAGTTTAATCAGACCTACGCGCTAAGGAACGTTGAGGTTAGATTCACTTATCGAAGTTGGTACATCGTAGTATGGGTGGATTCTCAGGCCTGATTCACCGTTGACGGGCTCTTCTTAAACGAGATACTGGTTCAGAGTAAAACTTCCCTAGAAGAGTATCTTCCACATCACAGGTTCAAATCCCAGGAGGAGTGTAAGGTCTCTCGAGCCTACGACGCGCAGTGTATTGTCTTCGTCTGCATCTTCACTATCCCGTCACCAGATTCAGCTTGCCTGCCGCCAGGTATGCCACCTTGGACCAATTACCGTCCATTTTGCCCCCTGAGCACCAAAAAAACAAGAATGCGAATAATAATATTAAGGCGAGGGATAGCTCTGCATCGCCAGAAACGGTGTCTGTAGAAATAAGCTAGCTAGCGTTGTGGGAGAGTCTGTAGAAATAATGGAATCTTAAGCAATTATTCCGAGTCATATAGAAATATATAAATAATTGGTTGTGAAAGATTTTTTTTTGTAAATACGCTAAAAGATTCAATGCTTTTATCATCCAGAAAGTGAACTGTCTGTTGGCCTTATATTCATGTCAAAGCTTAGAGTCATGGCTGATGCCTACATCAAATATACACTATGTTTTATTTTTCAGCTTTCAGCTTTTAGATTAGTAAAAACTATATTTCAATGAATCATGGTGTGATAATACTTATGATGTTATAGGATTTTTGGGCAGAGTAGAGAGGATTCTATTGTGGTTTCTCAGGAGGATACTGCAAAGGAGGGTACAGTATTGTGCCTTCTCAGGAGGGTACGAAGACAACTTGCAAGCTCCTGAAGACACACAAATATTCTGCAACATGCACTGAAAATCTCCTGAAGAGGCGCATCGAAGCAAACTCTCGAAGAGGCTCCTCGAAGCAAAGTCTGAACCAAATGGAGAACCAGGGTCCAACCTCTCTTCGCCAGGGTCCATACGCCAAACGTTCCATCTCTCCTACAAGGGCTTAAAAAGCCATATGCTTATTCACTTGGCGTCCTCCATATTGATGGACACGAATTTTGCATGGACTCTATCTGTCATTATCCACACACAACAAATGGCTATGCAAGCAAAGACAATGCTAATATATATAATAATCATATGGTAAGGCCAAACATTAAATGTTAGTTGAATTAATGCTAACGTCAAGTCTAGCATTAATCAACCTCACCGTTATTCAGTGTAAACACGATAAATATATCATCAGTTTGCCAAATTTTATTTCGTATAAATTGTAGTTTGCCTCGATGGCCAAATAAGACCTCCAACTTCAAACATTGGCTAAAAAAATCAAGTATGAACGTGAAATGTGTATAAGTTTAAAAAAATTTGGTTAAAAGAACATAAACTCTTTGATTTGCGTGCGCGTGCAAGTTTAATAGAAAATGTTGTGAATCGATTACTATAGTCCTACTGCCTCAAGGGCAGGGACTAATAAGGGTGAAAAAAGAGTAAACGAATAAGTGAAGCTCTGGTACAATTTCAAATTCCACCGTGACCTCAACAATATTAAACTGAGAAAACTGAGAAGAAGACTAATCTAAGGATAAAAAACATATATGGATATGTTTTTTAAAAGGTAAAACAAAATGAGATAAGAAAATAGAACGCATTTTGAGAGGCTTAACTAGTCATTTACAGTATTACAAAATGATGCAGGAGCATCTCTCCACGTCATCCAGCCACATCAGCGCGTGCATTCAAAGCTAAAGAGAGGCACAACCCTCGTCTTCCATTTTGAATTTGAATGTAATTAAATGTTTAGGCTGTTGAGCTGTGAAGCCATGCTTTGTGCAGGCGTAGAGTAGACAGGCCTTTAATGTTTGTAAGGCTGAAATCTAGATCCGATTCTGGACTAGATAGCCCATTCAATGTAATTGAATAGGGTAGGTAGGTTGGAGGGAAGAGCTCAAAGAGCCCCCTCATGTAAAATATCTTTCATTGTAATTGTATCTCATGGTAGAGAGTCTGCGAGTAGAGCGCAGAAGAGAAAGAGCCGAGACTCTGTTAAAGTCTGAGCTCAGGGACACCTTTGTAAAGAGGCATTTACATTAATATAAACCAGAGCAGATTTTCCTGCACGTTTTTTGTGTTATGTGGATGCTTCATTGTGTTCTTTTATGCTGTAGATGTATGTTAGACATTTGTAGGGAGTTGTTTGATTTTTAGGCTTGAAAGGTTCTTTGTGGTTTCATGCCAGGAGGGTGTGACAAAGTACTGCGGTCTCTGAATACCAGTGCATAGATGCACTTATGAACTCTGTGGATTCAGACAAAGACGTGCCAGGTGGGCACATAAACTAGAATCATCAATTCAGAGGAAGACCTTTGAGGTTGTTGAATACCTCTGGAGGCAAGGCTGTGGAGAACACAGTTGCAGACAGAATCTCTAAGGAGTTCTGTAAATCTCTGCCAAGTGGGCATTGAGCAGGTGCAAGAGAGTGCATAGAGGAACTCTGTTGTGAGTTCAGAAGAAGACAGAATCTCTGAGGAGTTCCGTGAAGCTCTGCCAAGTGGGCATTGAGCTAGTGCAAGGAGTGCACAAAGGAAGAACTTTGTTGTGAGTTCAGATAGAAGCAAGAATTATTGAGGATTCTTGATACTCTGCCAGGAGGGCATTGAGACATAGTGCAGATAGGCACAAGAAGAGAACTCTTTGAGTTCTGTAATTGGAAGAAGAGTCCACTGAAGGATCTTCACAGGGTTGTTGAACACCCTAAGCACTCAGCAAGAGGTTGCTTGAGTGAAGGATAGCCAGGAGGGCATCCAAATTCTCCATTTGCAGGAGAAAGGGAAAAATGATAAAATCCCTTAGGGGTCTAAGTATTTGAGAAGTTCAGACGAATAACACCGTGCGTGCAAAGACTCTGCAGAAGCGCAGAAGTCATAGAATCCCTTAAGGATTCGAGAGTAAAGCTCAGGAGGAATAGTGTTTTTCGATGCACGAAGCCACAGCTGCAAGGAGTGCAGAGGCCAGAGAACTCTTTGAAAGAGTTCAAAGTTCCCAAAGCTCAGGAGGGACAACATTTTTATACGTGCAGGCGAGGACTCAAGTCACAGAGCTCGCAGAGGAAAAGGAACGAAGGTCGAGGCCTTCGAGAATTTGAAATTCTTCCAAGTGTTGGAAGAAAAGTGCCAAAGCTCGCGAGGAGCAACAACTACCGTCGGATCAGTCGAGAGAATCTGGACCGTGGATTCGTGTCTAGGCAGCGTAGGAAATGCGCAAATGGAAAGACAGGTCTGAGCCGTCAGAGCTTGGTCTAAACAGCCGACAGTCGTTGGATCTGTCGAGAGGAGCTCGAGGTTTAACTCCTCGTAAGCAGAGCGAAAGTCTTGAAGGAGTTCGTATCGGGATATCGGTGTTCGGGAGTTCAGGGATCCAGAGGACGAGAGTCCGGGTACTCGACCTCAGAAATAGCGACAAGGCGAAATAGATCTGAGCCGTCCGTCTGCGAGAGGACACGTGTCGCAGAATTATCCATTTTGTAGATTCGGGCACCGGGACTCACAAAAGTGAGCATCTTGACTTTGCGAGTAGCGAAGTCCCAAGAAAAATCTGAGCCGTTCGATTGGAAGGACACGTGTCACAAGATCCTCTCTATCGAGGATTCGGACATCGGAGGTCAAAAAGGGAAGTCCTTCGACTTCACGAGTGGCGAAGTCGCGAGAGAATCAGGACCGTCCATCTGAGGAGGACAGGTGGCAGAGATCAAGGGATCTCGCGAACTCGGAGGTTCGCAAGGTGAGAGCCCAAAGGTTGGGTGCTCCAAGTCGCGAGAAGATCGCAGTCGTCCATCTGAGGAGGACAGGTGGTAGAAATCACGGAGACGATGAAGTGCCGAAGAGATCCAGGATTCGGGTCTCACGAACTCGGAAGTTCGCAGGGTGAGAGCCCAAGAGTTGGGTGATCCAAGTCGCGAAGTCGCGAGGAGCGGAGATAGCCGTTGGATCCGGGTCAAGGGAGGACCATTGTATCAAAACCTCATTGCGCGTTTTGCGTATTCGGAGGTTCGGAGGTTGGAAGGACCTCGTCTCAACTGCAGAAGTCGTGAAGTGCCGAGAGTCGAGGCACGAGTGTGGACGCGTGGTAGAACCTCAAGGTGGGGTCCGCGCGATTGGCAGGTGGACACGCGTCGCCTGGAGGAAGGAGTCAACACTTCGTTGACTCTCGCATATTAGGAATTCGTGAAGTTAGAGCACGAGGGCTCGACGTTGAAACATGCGAAGTGCCGAATAGCGAAAGGTGCTAGCGCTTAGCCTAGCTGGTGGTCGCGCAAGGAGGGTGCTGACGAAAGAAGAGCTATACCCATTTGGCGATCTTGGGTATCGCGAGATTGGAGAGGAAGAGTCGAGAATCACGACTCGCAAACTCGTGAGATTCTGAGCTGTGAGAAGGACCTGTGGATCGATTTGAAAGGAGATTACAGCAGGGAATCCAAAAGAACCGATCCGGCTCGAAGGGGATAAAGAACGATCTTGTGAGAGGATCTCGGCCCGAGGGCCGATAAGTCTGCGTTAGTTGGTATCAGAGACGAACTTCATATGTAGATTTCAGGTGAAGTGAAGAGGAGAATAAGATAGTCAGGAGGACTGTGGAAGAGGCTGGAAACACTCAAGGTTTCAGAGTGACAACAACATATTTGCCAGCAGGGAAAATAGACAACGAGATGGCTAAAAGACAGTGTAAGATGTTAAAATAGTGGTTGAGGCCTACTGAAAACCTCAACAGACCAGAGAAAAGGGTTCATATATGTAAACCAGAGACTGGGAGAAGTCTTAGTAGTAAGGATGAATTGGGATCAACTGAAGATCTCAAGCACTGCCAGGAGGGCAGAGAATAAATTCCTAATTGTCAGGTGGGCAAAGGGTTGAGATCACTGTGGGATCTCACAGACTGTCATGAGGATAACCAGGGAATTTCACAGTGCCAGGTGAGAAATGGATTGAGATCACTACGGGATCTCATAGACTGCCAGGAGGGCAGCAGAAAAATCCCATATTGCCAGGTGGGCAGGGATGAGCAGATGAGATTATCTGAGAGTCTCATAAACTCAGAGGTGAGTTTGGATCAACAGATGCAGCTGACAGAAGAGGAATATCAGGAGAATCTTCAAATGATTGGGGGAATTCAGGTATTCCTACCACATAACCTAGGGGAGGCAGAAATCTATGTTGCAGATGCAGCAACAACAGAAGCAGGACAACGAGAAAAAACTGTCAGAGAAGCATTGGAGCAGACTTTGGAAGCTGCCCAAGCATAAGAAGAAGAAAAGAATGAGCATTATGAGGAGTGGCTCAATGCTTTTAGCCAGGAAGCTGCAACACTGAAGCTGACAGCAGAAGAAGCCGAAGAGAAGGCAGGTAGATTTCTCACTCCATGGGAGATGGAGCTGGAGATGTTAGAGGATTGGCTGAACAATCCAGAGTCAGCAGGAAAAATGGCAGAAGTTGAGTTGTCAGAGAAGGTGACTGAACAACAGGTTAGTCAAAAGAAGATTGCAGAGATGAACTTTGTAGCAGGGTGGCAAGTTAAGGCCACAAAAGAAGATGAAGAAGATGACATGGGAGATCATGGTGATCTACCCAATTGCAGAATTTTTTTGCAGCTGGAGAGACTGCATGAATAGGGCCAACCATTGGAACAACTGGATGAAGTGATCGAGATGATCAGGGAGCTGATGATCAGGTCAGCAGAGACTGCCAGTGAGGAGAAGCTGAGCAGAAGGAAAGAAGCCGCAGCAGTAGAAACAACAGGGAGATGGAGCAGATGAACAACTCCAGAAATTTGTTTGGGATTCAGGAGGATTTCCAAAAAGCTGAGAGAGGAAGCTCATGAGCAGGATCTCATGAATTTTGCAGCTGAGGAGTATGATGCAGGAGCATCTCTCCACGTCATCCAGCCACGTCAGCGCTTGCATTCAAAGCTGAAGAGAGGCGCAACCCTTGTCTTCCATTTTGAATTTGAATGTAATTAAATGTTTAGGCTGTTGAGCCGTGAAGCCGTGCTTTGTGCAGGCGTAGAGTAGATAGGCCTTTAATGTTTGTAAGGCTGAAATCTAGATCCAATTCTGGACTAGACAACCCATTCAATGTAATTGAATAGGGTAGGTAGGTTGGAGGGAAGAGCTCAAAGAGCCCCCTCATGTAAAATATCTTTCATTGTAATTGTATCTCATGGTAGAGAGTCTGTGAGTAGAGAGAAGAAGAGAAAGAGCCGAGAATCTGTTAAAGTCTGAGCTCAGGGACACCTTTGTAAAAGGGCATTTACATTAATATAAACCAGAGCAGATTTTCCTGCACGTTTTCTGTGTTATGTGGATGCTTCATTGTGTTATTTTATGTTGTAGATGTATGTTATACATTTGCAGGGAGTTGTTTGATTTTCAGTCTTGAAAGGTTCTTTGTGGTTTCATGTCAGGAGAGCGTGACAGAGTACTGTGGTCTCTGAATACCAGTGCATAGATGCACTTCTAAACTCTGCAGATTCAAACAAAGACGTGCCAGGTGGGCACAAAAACAAGAATCATCAATTCAGAGGAAGACCTTTGAGGTTGCTGAATACCTCTAGAGGCAAGGCTGTGGAGAATACAGTTGCAGACAGACTCTCTGAGGAGTTCTATAAAGCTCTGCCAAGTGGGCATTGAGCAGGTGCAAGGGAGTGCATAGAGGAACTCTGTTGTGAGTTCTGAAGAAGACAATCTCTGAGGAGTTCTGTGAAGCTCTGCCAAGTGGGCATTGAGCCAGTGCAAGGAGTGCACAAAGGAAGAACTCTGCTGTGAGTTCAGATAGAAGCAAGAATCATTGAGGATTCTTGATACTCTGCCAAGAGGGCATTGAGACAGAGTGCAGATAGGCACAAGAAGAGAACTCTTTGAGTTCTGTAATTGGAAGAAGAGTCCACTGAAGGATCTTCGCAGGGTTGCTAAACACCCTGAGCACTCAACAAGAGGTTGCTTGAGTGAAGGATAGCTAGGAGGGCATCCAAATTCTCCATCTGCAGGAGAAAGGGAAAAAGGATAAAATCCCTTAAGGGTCTGAGTATTTGAGAAGTTCAGAAAGATAACACCGTGCGTGCAAAGACTCTACAGAAGCGCAGAAGTCATAGAATCCCTTAAGGATTCAAGAGTAAAGCTCAGGAGGAATAGTGTTTTTCGGTGCACGGAGCCACAACTGCAAGGAGTGCAGAGGCCAGAGAACTCTTTGAAAGAGTTCAAAGTTCCCAAATCTCAGGAGGGACAGCGTTTTTATACGCGCAGGTGAGGACTCAAGTCGCAGAGCTCGCAGAGGAAAATGAGCGAAGGTCGAGGCCTTCGAGAATTTGAAATTCTTCCAAGTGTTGGAAGAAAAGCGCCAAAGCTCGGGAGGAGCAACAGCTACCGTCGGATCAGCCAAGAGAATCTGAACTGTGGATTCGTGTCCAGGCAGCGTAGGAAAGGCGCAAATGGAAAGACAGGTCTGAGCCGTCAGATCTTGGTCTAAACAACCGACAACCATTGGATTTGTCGAAAGGAGATCGAGGTTTAAATCCTTGTAAGCAGAGCGAAAGTCCCGAAGGAGTTCGTATTGGGATATTGGCGTTCGGGAGTTCGGGGATCCGAAGGACAAGAGTCCGGGTACTCAACCTCAGAAATCGCGACAAGGCGAAATAGATTTGAGTCGTCCATCTGCGGGAGGACGCGTGTCGCGGAATCACCATTTCGGAGATTCGGGCACCAGGACTCACAAAAGTGAGCATCTTGACTTCGTGAGTAGCAAAGTCCCGAGAAAAATCTGAGCCGTCCGATTGGAAGGACACGTGTCACAAGATCCTCTCTATTGAGGATTCAAACATAGGAGGTCAGAAAGGGAAGTCCTTCGACTTCGCGAGTGGAAAATTTGCGAGAGAATCAAGACCGTCCATCTGAGGAGGACAGGTGGCAGATATCAAGGGATCTCGCGAACTCGGAGGTTCGCAAGGTGAGAGCCCAAAGGTTGGGCGCTCCAAGTCACGAGTTGCGAAGTCACGAGAAGATTGCAACCGTCCATCTGAGGAGGACAGGTGGCAGAAATCGCGGAGCCGACGAAGTGCCGAAGAGATCCAGGATTCGGGTCTCGCAAACTCGAAAGTTCGCAGGGTGAGAGCCCAAGAGTTGGGTGCTCCAAGTCGCGAGGAGCGGAGACAACCGTTGGATCCGGGTCAAGGGAGGACCGTTGGATCAAAACCTCATTGTGCGTTTTGCGTATTCGGAGGTTCGGAGGTTGGAAGGACCTCGTCTCAACTGCAGAAGTCGCGAAGTGTCGAGAGTCGAGGCACGAGTGTGAACGCGTGGCAGAACCTCAAGGTGGGGTCCGCGCGATTGGCAGGTGGACACGCGTCGCCTGGAGGAAGGAGTCAACACTTTGTTGACTCTCGCATATCGGGAATTCGTGAAGTAAGAGCACGAGGGCTCGACGTTGAAACATGCGAAGTGTCAAATAACGAAAGGTGCTAGCGCTTAGCCTAGCTAGTGGTTGCACAAGGAGGGCGCTGACGAAAGAAGAGCTATATCCATTTCACGATCTCGAGTATCGCGAGATTGGAGAGGAAGAGTCGGGAGTCACGACTCACGAACTTGCGAGATTCCGAGCTGCGAGAAGGACCTGTGGATCGATTTGAAAGGAGATTCCAACAAGGAATCTGAAAGAGCCGATCCAACTCGAAGGGGTTAAAGAACGATCCTGTGAGCGGATCTAGGCCCGAGGGCCGATAGGTCTACGTCACAAAACCCTAAAACTGTAATTAGCATCAAGGAAAGCGATAACCCACCTCATCTTGGAGCATCTTTTCCTCTTGAGGAGTGACATAAGCTCCAATGGACAAAGTGGAAAGAGGGAGCAATACAAATATTAATCGCAATCCATTGAAACCATTAAGGCCCTTCATTTTTCTCGTAGACCATTGCAATTACACTAACAAAAATTGCCAGATATAATTAGATCTTCAGGCCCATGCCATTGTATCTAGTTTTATTTGTATGTAACTTGGACCAAATTAACGAGTTTAGAGTTGAGCACGACTCATTGATCATATAATAATAACACATATTATATAAGAACTATTTGTTTAGTAGTCGAGACGCTGTCTAATAACAGAACACAGGGAAGATGAAGAAAAATTCTTTAAGGCATTGGGGTTTACAATGTTAGAAATAAAGAGATGTGATCATTTTTCCATAGACAACAATATTGTCACCCAACCATAGGCACAAAGGCCACCCCTGAGCACCTTAACCTTAACAGAGATAATAATTCTGGAAGTAGACCAATAGCCAACCAAGGTAGCAGACCTTTCTTCGAGGCTAGCACACCGAGCAAGAATAACCAAAGACCAAGCAGAAAGTCCAAACCATAACCAAGAGAAAGTCCAACAAAAATCCAAAATACCAATTGCAGCAATTGCAACTGCACTCCCTCTCCAAACTTGTGCACCACTAGTCTTATGCAGTTGTGCGAGTGAGAGTGATGAATGAGCTCTAATGCCCTCTATTTATACTGCTCTATCTCACTTGATTGGGCCGACTTCTCTTTCTGGAGGCTAATAACTCAATATTAAATATTCTCTTGAGTCAACTTGTCTTCTAGGGTTATTAGCCAACATTTTAGGGTTTCTCTTGCTTCCCAGAATATTCTAGTCTTGTCAAAGGTTACACGTGGAGGTTAATACTTCCTACAACTACCATAATATCAACACTCCCTCCTAGCTAGGGAGGTATTAAAGGCAATGGTCTTGAGAACAAACAAACCATTCAACTAGTAGCATCATCATAGCAACACAAGCTATCTTATGATCACGTAGATCAACTCACGAGCAACATCATCACTATCAGTATCATCTGATAGCATCAACTGCATCATCTCTCGAAGCCATACTCCATCTGAGTAATCGGGCATGATGTTGAATAAGTCACTCACTCCACAGAGTGATACAAGGACCACTCTTCTAATCCGGACATATGTCCTAGAAGAATAATTGTTCCAATAGATGTTGGAAGCCATGCCATGGGCTACATAGACTATTCTTCTAATCCAGACATATGTCCTAGAAGAATGACTGTCCTGGACCATTTTCCCTCCGACCACTACTGTGAACTTAGGAAAAATGTCTGTCCACCAGCAATATGTTCTTCTTGGACCATTCTCCACCTGGAGAATGTCTGCCCATCAACACATTGACTATCCATGTAGCCGGCAATCATCTCCAACACTAGTGGTAGTCTCCATGGCAATCAAAATAATGACATCCAATAGAACACAACTCTGTCTATCCATAGTAGTACACAACTACTATCCAATGGTACACAACCACACCTAGTAGCACATGGCTACTAACCAGTGACACATAGTCACAACCAGTGGAACACATCCACCACAGTAGCATCCAGAGACATACAATCTCCACAACAATCATATCATCTGATATCAACCTTCATAACAATATCATGATACAAACTGAGTCATCTGGGCCATTCTTCCACTCACATCTGTGATATTTGGAAGAGCTTCCCTCATAAGGTAAAACATCAGCTATGGGCTATTTGGACTATTCTTCCCAAGCATAGAAGTATAACTGTCCTTGATTTCTGAACCTGGACCATTCACCTAACTGGGCCATTTCTCCGGCACTAATCATAGTGAATCCTGGAGAGAATGAGTATGCGCTAGGGAATGTCTGTCCCTAATTGTTGAACCTGGACCATTCACCTAACTGGGCCATTCCTTCGACACTAATCCTAATGCAACCTAGAAATAATGAGTATGCCCTAGGGAATGACTGTCCAAACCATTTCCTATGGAAATGACTGTCCTGCACCAACCTCCAAAACAGACCATTCTTCGAAACTACTCACAAGTGTGAACTTTGAAAGAATGACTGCCCGACGAGGCAGACCATTCTACTTGACCACTACTCATAGTGACTTCCAAGAAGAGTGATTGTCCTAGACCATTCCCCCACACTGGCCACAAGGGGAATCACTGTCTATGGTACATCAACAATCTATCAGACCATTTTCATTACGAAAATGACTGTCCGATCTGGACCATTTTCCGAACCGGAAAATGACTGTCCATCAGAAATCTCGAACCACTTTCCACACTGGAAAGGAACTGCCCAACTTGGACCATTTTTCGAACTGGAAAATGACTGTCCATAAATCAATAACATATCAATGCTCATTCCCAACCTGGGAGTAATCTACACTTAAGATTATAACTTGAATTGGACTTAAGATTATTTATAATCAACTTGAACTTTTTTCTCACCTTTTGTATCTTATAACTCTTAATTTTTTGTAAAACATATAGGTATATTTACTTTTTATAATTTATATAAATATAAATTAATATATATTTTATATAAATATATCTATATATATTTTGTAGAAATTTAAATATATATATATATTTTAATCTTTATATTTTAATGAAAAAGTACCTTATCTTTTATAACCTTTCGAATAAATAAATATGCCTTCTTTTCCTTCATATAACTTACCTTATCAAGGATGCCATGTAATGGGTCTTTGGAAGAGTATTGAAATATGTAAAAAAATTATATGTTTTAATATAATTGAGCACATTATTTTCCTTGGAAAAACTTACCTTATCAAGGTAAGCCTCGAATTCAATGAAACTTGATAACACTGTTTTAATGGTTATGCTAACTTGATTTCTTTATCAACAATTCCCTTTTGAAAAGTCACGCCCTTAGAGGTGCACGTGGGGATTGGGATAAGAACGTCGATGTACAAAATGTACGACATAAATTGCAGTTACATAATCGTACGGATGACAGGTGGTACGATGAGTACGAACACTGTACAATGTACAAACAAATTAATTTGTTGTTGGTTGGATAGTGTACGTACGACACATAGATGGTTGGGCTGACAAGTACGGCAGATTCTTAGTCAATTGTTATAATGGTTGTACTATCTTCAATTTTGTACATTGTGTATGGGATTTGTATGGATAGATTAATTGTATTGATTTGGAATTAATTAATTAATTGTATAGTTGTACGACTAGTTGTTTTTAACTTTAAATGGCAAAGGGCCAAGTTTTTTTTATCAAAGACTAGAAGTTATAAGAATTATGACTGCAAAGGCCAAGGGCTTGATGTGGTCAATGATCAGGAATAAAAGAAAATCTAATTGGTAATGTGTGGTCAATGGCCGAGATCAACAACGAGACTCTGGTACCAAATGAGATTAACAACTCACACATAAATTATCCAAAATATATGGAATATAAAGTAATCCATTAGAATCAAATAATAATATTATTGAGCAAAATGTATATGAATGAATGAGATGATTACTATAATGAGAATGAGGGCCTTATATACCCAAGCATGGGTGCCCTTCCATGAAGAGATGTGGCCTTTCATCAAGGAGGTGTCTCTTCATTATTAATCATTAACTATTGATTATTTATTATTATTTATATTTTGTAATTTATTTACATTTATTATTATATATTGTGTTCTTAACAAATTCTCTAGTGTTCATCTCTTCCAAAAACAAAATACGTTTTCATGTTAAGTTGTCTCTCTCGATCAAGTTATAGTCTCGAAGTAGTTTATAGATTAAAATTATTTTTCGTGTTACTACTAATAGTCAAATTTAATAACATGCATAAGAAATCTATTGTCAAGGATTGCAATTGTTCCTCTTATGTAAAATACCCACAATAACATATATAAAATCATAAGGTTTGTTTTAAAAAAATATTCTGAACTTGTGACAATTTAGTTTTTCCGGCACATCTTTACACCATATGATGGGCATTACAACTCATTTTTATATTAAACAATCTGCTGCAATCCAAGTATATTAAATGTTATCATGAGGGTTTGAAAAAAAATGAAGTTAAAATGTCCATCTAATTATGATTTCTTTCACATTTTTTTTTATTGTTATTAACATCAATTATAAAGATAAACTAGAAATTTATAAAATTAATTGTTTCATAATTATGTGAACAAACCAAAAAGTATTGTATAACTAAATCATGGACACTATTGATATATATTTTTTTCTACAGTATGGGTAGTCCTGTTCCACTGGTGTATTCCTATATGATGGCATAACATTCATGAATGAGAATACATATACTGTTGACTAATGTGAATCAAAATTTGTAGGATAACCCAAACAAATTCTACTAACCAACTCAACACAAGAT
>JZKD02S0852405.1:164086-189911 GCA_000966675.3 Picea glauca
ATCTCTTGGCTTGTGGGATTTTGCAGGTCGCGCTTGGCATCGGTCCCATCCGTGGTGAAGTGTGGTCACTCCATGAACTCCCCCCATGGGACTCCTCAACAAATCGTACTTTGTAGCCCCTGTGAGACTCCTCAACAACTCGTAATTCACAGCAGGACTCCTTATATGTTTGTTTTCTATTTGAGTAATCTTCATCCTTTCCTCTTATTTTTCTTATGGGGACATTTGTTAGCAAAACTACCAATGTCATCACAATTAAAACAAATCAATGGAAGCTTACCTGTATATATGTCGTTGGTTCCCTTGTTCAATCTTCTGACAAAGTTGGCCACTTCTTCTTCATCATCTTTTGAGAAGTCATTGCTGATGCTATGTTCCTTTTTATTTCCCATTTGCTTTAACCTTTTGGATGCTTTGAAAGCCGCTTCTTTTATATCTGGATTTTTATGTTCAATTCTCATTTCATATGCTGTGAAGATTCCATGTAGTTCGTCCATGCTTATTGAGTCTAGATCTACTCTTTCTTCTAGTGTTGATATCTTAGGATCAAATCTCATAGGAAGAGATCTTAGTACCTTTTGAACAATTATAGATTCTTCAATTTCTTCTCCCAACCCTATGATTGCATTCACTGTTTCATCAACTCGTAAGAAGTAAGCTACAATATTCTCATCTTCCTTCATATTTAGTTGTTCGAATTGACCTCTGTAAGTTTGAAGTTTTGTTGCTTTGATTTTTGAATCTCCTTCATAAATATTTTGAAGTTTGTCCCAAATCTCTTTAGCAGATTTACAATGTACAACTTTGGTATATACCGATTCACCAAGACCATTCATAAGTGCATTTGTGGCTTTGGAATTATTTTGACTGAGTTTCATTGCTTTTTCACTTGTTGGCGGAACTGTTGGTTATTTGTATCCATCTACTACTGATTGTCAAATTTCAAATCCCTGTGCCTGTATATATGTTTTCATCCTTCTGCTCCAGAGTGCATACTTTTGTCCATCAAACTATGGTATTTTGTTTTTATACATGTTGTTTCTCTCCATGATCTAACTTTCAGTGGTTAAACTGATTTCTGAAGGAACCTGCTCTAATACCAATTGTTTGATTACCGAGAGAGGGGGTGAATCAATAATATAGCAATTTAATCTTTTTTAACCATAAAATGCAAGTGTTATATCGATGTCGCATTATCATCCAATAGTTTCACAGTAAATAAACAATGAACAAATGAGCAATCATACACATACACAGTACACCAATGTTTTTATGTGGAAACCCAAAGCAGAAGAAAACCACATAATGATTTTTCCTATATGTCTTTAAGAATTACATTCATTGGAAGCACCGATTTCGTTTGTTTTCCATCTACAACTGGAAGGAGGCTCCAACCCCCTAGTTTTTCAGGATACAAGCTGAGGGAAGCTCCAACTCCCCAATTCTTTGGCTACGACCAGAAGGAGGCTACAACCCCCTATTTTCTTCGGCTACAACCAAAAGGTGGCTACAACCACATGTCCTTGCCCCATCCAACCGCCCTGTCATAGAGGTATAATGATGAAACCATTGTCACACTATCACTGTGAGATATATTGTTGTAAACATGTACCAATCAACCTGCACCAAACAACTTGTAACAATATGTACCAAAAAATTGTAATCAAAATGTACCATAAACAAGTGCATCAACCATGCACCAACCTGTACCTCAACCTGTACCATCAACGAGTGCATAAACCATGCACCAAACATATACCAATCATGCATCAAATACACATAAACTATGACTCATCAAGATGTACCAACATCATCAACTATACACCTCATGTATGTGCCAACTCATCGACTACTTGTCTCAACCATGTACCCAACATGTACCTCAACCAAAAGCCCTTATCAATTTCATCATCTAAATCTGATTTGTAACTCTGTAATAGACCAGGTGTATATGATCACATACCTGCAAACCTTCCTTAACTTTAACAACAAGAGACTAGCATTTTCATCTAGCTTTACTTTAACAACAAGAGACTGCCCAAAAAAATGAAATTGAGAAAATTGTTTAAGAATTGCTCGCCATGGGTGTTATTCATCCTAGTACTAGCCCCTATTCTTCTCCTGTGGTCATAGTACTTAAGAAAGAAGGATCTTAGCACATGTGTCCTAATTTTTTTCCCTCAACAAACTCACCATCAAAGTCAAATTCCCCATTCCTTTCATTGATAATATCTTGGATGAATTAAGTGGTGCCCAGTGCTTTACTAAAATTTATCTTCGTTCTGGCTACAACCAGATACATATGAAAGAGGAAGACATTATTAAGACTGAATTTCAAACTCATGATGGCCACTATGAGTTCTTGGTCATGCCCTTTGGCTTGTGCAATGCTCCCTCCACCTTCCAAAGCCTCATGAATCATGCCTTCCATCCTTTTCTCCATCATTTTGTCTTAGTTTTCTTTAATGATATTCTCATCTATAGTAAAACATGGAAAACCCATCTTGCTCATGTGGATTGGGTTCTTCATCTATTCTCTCAACACCAACTTTTTCTCAAACAATCTAAATTTGATTTTGGAGCCTCAAAAGTGGAGTACTTGGGTCATATTGTTGGCAAGGATGGTGTCAGGTTGGATCCTAAGAAGATTGAAGCTATACAGGATTGGCCTCGCCCCGAGACTCTCAAAACATTGTGTGGTTTTCTGTGTTTAACAGGATATTATCTCAAGTTTGTTAAGAATTATGGAAAAATTGTGGCACCTCTCACTGCTCTCCTTAAAAATAATGCTTTCACTCAGACTCCAACAACTGATCATTCCTTCCAAGCCTTGAAGGAGGTTGTGTACACCAATCATGCCCTGGCCCTTCCCGAATTCACAAATACCTTTGTCCTAGAATGTGATGCTTCCAGGAGAGGAATTGGAGCAGTCCTTATGCAAGATGGTTGGCTTTTGGCCTTTACCAGGAAACAACTGTCAGAGAGACATTTGGGCCAAGCAATATATGAAAAGGAAATATTGGATATTTTGCATGCAGTGGATCTCTAGCACCCTTATCTATTGGGGCAACGCTTCCAAATTATAACAGATCATCAAAGCCTCACGTATTTTCTAGAGCAACGTCTTTCGTCCCCAGAGTAATAAAAAAAGGTGACTAAGCTATTTGGATATGACTATGAGATCATTTACAAAAAAGGAAAAGACAATGTGATTGTTGACGCTCTTTCAAGAAAATATGAAGATGAAGGGTCCCTCTTTTCCCTCTCCTTCATTGTACCATATTGGCTCCAAGTTGTTTGCCAGGAATGGCTACAAGATCCCAAAATTCCGCCTCCGATCCCAAAATTGCAAGCCAATTCTCTAGTTTCCCTGGGTAGTCTTGGAACAATGATGAGCTTCGCTACAAAAGTCGTTTGTTTTTAAGTAAGTAGTCACAACTTAAATCCATGGTGCTTTCTGAGCTTCATGCTACATCCACATCTGGGCACTCAGGGTTTACCAAAACGTATGACATGGTCAAATGTTTTTTTTCTCGGATGGCATGAAACTCGACATCCTCACTTTTGTGGTGGAATGTTATGTCTTTCAACGCAACAAGGGAGAAACAATCAAATTCCCTGGCACACTACAACCACTTCCGATTCCACCCACTATTTGGAGGGATATCTCTATGGATTTCATTGTTGGCTTACCTAAATCGGGAAATAAGTCAGTCATCATGGTTGTAGTTGATCATCTTTCCACGTATGCTCATTTATGTTCTCTTCAACGCCCGTTTACCGCCTCCACCATGGCTCAAATTTTCATGGATCATATATTCAAGATTCATGGGTTGCCTCATTCTATTATTTCTAAACAAGATCCCACTTTCACCAGCAATTTTTGGGAAGAATTGTTCAGGCTACGGGGAACCCAATTGCATCTCAACACAACCTATCATCCTCAAACTGATGGCCAAATCGAAATTGTCAACAAGTGTTTGGAAACATATTTGAGGTGTTTTGCATCTGAGAGGAAAAATCAATGGGTTCAATGGTTACCACTAGTTGAATGGTGGTACAACACCTCTTACCATACAACTACTCGCATGACTCCTTTTGAAGCAATATATGAACAAAATCCACCTTCAGTTCTCTCATACATTCCAAGTCTCTCAAAGGTTTAGGCGGTTGACCAAACCCTTACGGTTCGAGAGGCTATTCTCTGTTCCCTCAAAGAGAATTTGGTAATGGCTCAGAATCGCATGAAGCAACAAGCAGATCAAGGTTGTTCTGAATGTCAATTTGTTGAAGGGGGTTAGGTGTTTCTTTGATTGCAAACTTATAAGAAAACTTCACTCAAGGTTGAACATTTTCAAAAACTTGTACCTAAATTTTATGGTCCTTATATAGTTCTCAAGCGTGTGGGACCAGTCGCCTACCAGTTAGCTTTGCCAAGTCATTATGAGTTTCATCTCTTTTTTCATGTCCCATGATTAAAGAAGGTGATTGGAAATAAGTGCCATACTCAAACCAATCTCCCTGAGTTGGATGAAGAAGGCTCCATCTGGTTGCAACCAAAAGTAATCTTGGACTAGTGTGAGCATCATCTTTATCATTGCACCATCAAGGAAGTATTAGTACAGTGGAAAGATACAACTCCAACAGATGCCACCTGGGAGCCAGCTACCATTCTGCAACAATTTCCTCATCTCAAGCCTTGAGGACAAGACTGTTTTCAAGGGGGAGGGCATGTTAGGGACCTAACCTCCCTAACCCCTCATGTAGGTAGAATAATATATTTTACATGTAATAAATTCCAATATTAATAAGACCTAGAAATAAGGAAGAATAAGTCAAATGTAAGAAGACCTAATAGAAGCTTCTACTTCTAGAAGATCTTCCTCTAGATTGTTCTTGTGGTAGATAGATTTAGTATAAATAGGAGTCGAGGGTATGAGAAGTTTTCTCTTGAGAATTATTGTAATAGAGTGATGTTTTATTGGAAGTTTCCCCCTCAAAGAGGAAAGTGAACATTATTTCTTATCAATAAAGGTATTATTTTGGTGTTGTGGTTTCATCTATTGTGTTGTTCCGTTGTTATTCTCTACGGTATTTATGTTTTTTGTTATTATAATAGATTTGATAACTAACACTTGACACCCATGTTAAATATATCTTTCTAACTTTAAATAATTTGACAAATTACATGAAAACATATAAGGTGTGAAAGATGCATCAAGAGAAAGGATCCTTCAAAAACAAAACTTTAGTTGGATTTGATTTCATTTTCCAACAATGACTCTCAAGACATGAAAGGCAATATTGGAATAATCGAGGAATATAGAAAACAACATAGTTGTGGTTTTGAACCTTGAAGATGATATTGGATATTTTGATCATGTTAAAAAATGTGCAACTAAACAACCAAGTGGTTGGTAGTTTTAGCTTCATTTTATTCATTAACATGGTGGAAAATCCAAGCAGTTGATAATTTCAATTTTAAGTTTATTTAAAAATATGGTTCAAGAGCCAAATAATTGGTAATTTTGTTTTTATTTGCAAATATGGTTGAACAACCAAACAACTGGTAATTTTTGTTGATGATTGCAGCTTCATGAGACATTCTCCAGATCGTTCTCCTCTGAACTGAGTTGAGACGATCTGTGAGAAATCCCATGTGATGGGTGTGTCATACTCCTCTGGACTGAGTTGAGATGATGTGTGTGGTCTCTTGTCGTACTCCTCTGGACTGAGTTGAGATGACTTGAGATGGTCTTCTGTTGGACTCATATGGAATTAGTTGAGTCGACTTGAGATGGATCTCCAGATAGTACTCACATGGACTTAGTTGAGTTGATCTGTTGAGAGTGACGTCCCTGTGGTTGAGCACAAATGGACATGTCCCTCTTGGCTAAGCACTAGAGGATGTGTGAGAGATCCTTGTTACATTGTCTAAGAGTAAGACTTTGGTAAAACCCTAATTTGTATTGTAAAGGGTACAAGTCGGCCCCACCATGTAAAGATAATTAATATTGTGTAAAGATTAATTATATTGTTGAGTTACAGAAGTCATCCCTATTGTGCCAATAGACACATCCATTTGATGTGCTAGGTCATGTATAAATAAGAGTTAGATCCCCATTGTGGATCACTAACTCATTCATTTATCTCAACGCCTACTTGTAGGGATGAAGTGTGCACTTCTCTTAAGCGATAGATTTCTTGGTCATAGAGCACCCTCTTGTGTGCACTAGGGTTTGTGGTAAAAGGGTGATCTTCTCTTGACTCTATAACAAAGGATTTTTGGGTTTTTCCCTTGATTGAGAAGGGTTTTCCCAGAATAACTTTTTTTGTCTTGTACATGGTTATTTTTCTTGTGATCTTGGTTACTACAGCTATTGTATATTGTATTGTTGCATTGTTTATGGTTCAAGTTCATGCTAAATTGAAAGAAACTACATGTGCTTGAGTTAAGCATTCAAATTAAACATGGTATCAGAGCAATTTTCTTGAAGATGACCTATTGCACATAAATGAAGGTAGGCCATGGAAGTTTGATAGATGCTAGACCCCTGTCGTAGGTGTAAGGAAAGGTTCGAACCCCTGTGGTGAAGTTTAAGACTGGTGCACAATCAATGAAGGAAGGTCGTAAAACCTTAAAGGTTGCTAGACCCACTATCGTAGGTGTAAGGAAAGGGTCGGACCCCTATGATGAAGTTTTAAGACTGGTCGCATGCCTATTAGCCTTGGTCGAGCCTTGATTAGCGTCTGAAGATGGAGACCACAACATGGAGAAGCCCCTCTAGGGATTCTACAGCTAAAAGAAACCCTAACCACAGACTTAACCATAGATTTAACTCGTCCCCTAACAAAATTGCAGACCAAAATTTTCAGGAAGATTTAAAAAAGTCTTGTGGTATTTCTGAGGCCTATTCTATCGCAGAATTATTGATCCAGTTGATCCCATAGAACCAGTTGATGTTCCCAGAGACATTGCAGTAGGCCAGAAGAGGCCTGCATGGTCTCAATAGACTCTGCAGGAGGCAAAGGGACATACAACTTATCGTGGTACATTCCGAGAGAGCAAGAGGCCACATAGATTTTCGAGCTATGTTCCAGCTATGAGCCACATCATTGACACTGAGCCTTCCTATCATGGAGAAGAAGCAAGTGAGGAGGTTTGGCAAGATGCCATGACCGAAGAGTATCAGTCCATCATGAAGAATTATGTGTGGGATATTGTTTTGAGACCAAAACGGAAGTTTGTAGTGACTTCCAAGTGGATCTATAAGATCAAACATGCAGCTGATAGAAGTGTTTAGAAGTACAAAGTGAGATTTGTGGCTAGAGGAATCTCTCAAGTGGAGGTAATAGATTATGAAGAGACATTTGCTCATGTTTCCCGATACACTTCCATCAGTACGATTATTTCCCTTGTCGCATCCATGGGTTGGAGACTACATCAGATGGATGTGAAGACATCCTTTCTCAATGGAGAAAATGTGGAAGAAGTTTACATCGAGCGGCCAGGTGGTTTCGTGATACATGAGAAGGAGTCTCATGTGTGCAGGTTGAAGAAAGCCTTGTATGGACTAAACAAAAAGTAGGCACCACGTGCATGGTATAAGAATATTGATGGATACTTGATGAGTTTGGGCTTCAACAAGAGTGTTGTTGATCCTAACCTATACTACAACATTTTTGGTGACAAGTGCCTAATTTTGGTCCTATATGTTGATGAATTATTCCTCATCGGTTTAGAAAGCCTTATCGTTGAATGCAAGCATGCATTGGATTTTGAATTCGAGATGAAGGACCTTGGTATGATGCACTACTTCTTGGGACTAGAAGTGTGGCAAAGGATTGATGATATTTTCTTGAGTCAAGGAAAATACACAGTTGAGATATTGAAGAAATTTAGGATGACAGACTACGAGTCCATGCCTACACCGATGGTGATGAATATGAAGAAAATGAATGAGGCTTCTTCTTATTCAGGCGAGATTGATCCACATATTTACAGATAGTTGATTGGATAATTGATGTATCTGGTTAACACCAGACCTAATATATGCTATGTAGTGAGTGTACTCAGTCAATTTATGAGTCAACCGAGATAGATACACTGGATAGCAGGGAAGCATGTGTTGAGATATTTACGAGGCACAATTGGTTATGGTTTGAGGTATGCCTCCGGTGTATACATGAGATTGCAGGGATATGTTGATGCAAGTTGGGAAGGGAGTGCAGTGGACCGGAAGAGCACCTCTGGTTGTTGTTTTACTTTGGGATATTCCATGGTTTCCTAGTGTGGCAAGAAACAAACTTCTGTGGATTTGAGTACCGCAGAAGCAGAGTACATTGCATTATCTGTGGTAGTCCACGAAGCAATGTGGCTTCGCAATCTCCTTGCAGATTTATTTGGACATGAGATGGATTCCACCATTATCCATTGTGATAACCAGAGCTGTGTGAACCTCTCAAAGAATCTTGTGTTTCAGTGAGAGATTTGGCCTCGTGGAGAATGCCTCCCTAATTGAAAGGGAGTGTTGATTATTGTAGCTTCATGAGACATTCTCGAGGTCGTTCTCCTCTGGATTGAGTTGAGACGATCTGTGAGAAATCCCATGTGATGGATGTGTCATACTCCTCTGGACTGAGTTGAGATGACGTGTGTGGTCTCTTGTCGTGATCCTCTGGACTAAGTTGAGATGACTTGAGATGGTCTCTTGTTGGACTCCTATGGACTTAGTTGAGTCGACTTGAGATGGCTCTCCAGATAGTACTCCTATGGACTTAGTTGAGTCGACTTGAGATGGCTCTCCAGATAGTACTCCTATGGACTTAGTTGAGTCGACTTGAGATGGCTCTCCAGATAGTACTCCTATGGACTTAGTTGAGTTGATCTATTGAGACTGACATCCATGTGGTTGAGCACAGGTAGACATGTCCTTAGTGGCTGAGCACTAGAGGATGTGTGAGAGATCCTTGCTATATTTTTTAAGAGCAAGACTTTGGTAAAACCCTAATTTGTATTGTAAAGGGTACAAGTCGGCTCCACCATGTAAAGATAAATAATATTGTGTAAAGATTAATTATATTGTTGAGTTAGAGAAGTCGTCCCTATTATGCCAATAGACACATCCATTTGATGTGCTAGGTCATGTATAAATAAGAGTTAGATCCCCATTGTGGATCACTCACTCATTCATTTATCTCAACACCTACTTGTAGGTATGAAGTACGCACTTCTCTTAGGTGCTAGCTTTCTTGGTCATAGAGAACCCTCTTGTGTGCACTAGGTTTGTGGTGAAAGGGTAATCTTCTCTTGCCTCTATAGCAAAGGATTGTTGGTTTTTCCCTTGATTGAGAAGGGTTTTCCCAGGATAACTTCTTTTGTCTTGTGCATGGTTATTCTTCTTGTGATCTTGGTTAATAAAACTATTGTATATTGTATTGTTGCATTGTTTATGGTTCAAGTTCATGCTAAATTTAAAGAAACTACATGTGCTTGAGCTAAGCATTAAAATTCAACAATTTCAATTTCTCGTGTATTTGTAAATATGATTGGAAGTCGTAGGGTTCATAGGCCAAGAAAATGTTTCAGCTATCCTATTTTTGAATATATAAATATGTTTAATGTGTACAATAGAAGTAGTAATGTGTTGCATTGTACTCATTTCCTAACTATGCATATATAAATATGTTTAATATGTGGAATAGTAGTATTGAGGTTCATTGTACACAATTTGGTCTTTCTCTACAAGGTATGCTTGTATATAATCCATATCAACTACATATTTAAAATATTTCCTTCAGTGCATATGTTGATTTGATATTTATATGGTAGGTTCAATCATTTGATGATTTCCCGTGTCAATTTCCTTGTGTTGGTGTTTTTGAATATGAAAATTTATCTTATGGTAGTGCTATTGGATATAAGAATATTTGTTACTTCCATTTTTCCATCATTGGTATTGTTTGAGGAGTTATGTTCTACAAGTTGTGGATATACCATAGAACTTGATAAAAATTCATATTCACAATGCAGAGGCATGTAGGTTTCAAGGCATGTTTTATGTATTTTATTATTCTCAACCTTGGAAACACCTAAATTATATACAATTGAGAAGATCTTGTGATCTAAGCTTTCAACAGGAAATGTTCAATTCAAGGATTATGAATTCTTATGAACAATCTACAAACTTCATTGATAGCGTGCAATGTAATGTGAGTCTATTCCACGACTGCCTACAATGCCTTTGTTATATAGGATATTAAAGAAAATGAATTTATTTAATGAACAATCATTACTCAGTATTTGATTCTTGTTGAAGAACTTCTTGGTCATTTGCTACCTTTTGAGAGCATTGCAAAATCACTTGGCCTTTACCAATGAAACATCGAGACTTAGCAACCCCAACGTGGGTTGTAATTCACAAGTTGGATTGTTTCTTCTTCGTTTTTTTCCTAAGAATTTGAATCCAATCACACTCACATAGTCGAGGGAAATGAGACTTCAAAATGTAGTATAAAGTTTAACCCTTTCAATCTCAAGTACAATGAATAAACTCCATCCTAGGATCCAAATAAACAAAGACAAAAGTAAACAAATGGTTGCTACTTTCCTTATAGATCTAGTTCATTAACCTATAGATAGAAGGAGGGAGGCTTACATGTTTCCTTCCTATAGATAGAAAACCTTCCTACTTCTGCTAGAGTTTGTTATATAAAAACCAGATCTATCTATATCTGATTTGACTTAAGCATAGACATTACAATGAACAACATAATGAAAGGAACAGGCCAAGGTAATATTAAATGGAAAGCCAAAAGAAGACACTTACAAATCAATTTGATGTCACCGCAATCTTCTCCAAGCTCTCCTCGTCAAGCCCTTGCATGAAAGTCTTGAGATTAAAATGTTGATGCTTCAATGGATTTCCCTCTTTCAGGATCAAAGGTTTGACACATGAAATCTTCCCCTTTTCACCTTGGAATGCCCTCATTATATAGGATTTGGAGGCTTAACCACCATGGAGAAGATCACTCATTAGATCCACTAAATTGGGATCTCCAATATTTTTAGGGAGAAAATATCTCTCAAGGATTTTCGGGAGATTCTCACACTAAATTAATTTCTTTTTTATGAATAATAATGAATAATTCATGTGCACATAGTATTTTGACCTTCATATGATATATTTCTCCTCCACACTGACTGGGGATTGTGACAAATATTCTTTCATGGTGTCAAAGTGTTGTGACACTTAGTAAAGTGCATGCGACACTTGGCAAATTGATGCGACACTTAGTAAGGTGAATATGACACTTTATGACAAATGCGACATTTAGTAAGGTGCATATGACACTTTACGACACTTGCAACACTTAGGCGTAAGTAGGTGTGACACCTAGTAAGGTGCATATGACACTTGACAAAGTGCATGCGACACTTAGTAAGGTGGATATGACACTTTACGACACTTGCGACACTTAGGTGTAAGTAAGTGTGACATTTTGGTGTGTAACAGATGCCCCCTAAAATGTGAGGTTAAAAGAGAAACCAATGGCCGAAACACTTTACAAATTCTTCAATGCAAAGGTGTTGGAGTAGGAAAACCTAGCAGAAGCTGCAAACAACCATCAAATAGTATAAATATGTTTTCATTCTCGAGGCAGTCATACATATGCTCAGAATACCAATTGACTCAAAGCATGGTTGACGACCAATATACTGCAGATCCATGAGAATACTGACTAAGGATATGGCCACCAGAGATATAATGTGGATCCATACCTCCATGAAATGAACTTATCACAACCACGAAAAATACACAGTGGAGCTACAAGATGACAAAACATAGCCACAGATCAATACAATGTGGATCTATGTGACAGTATATGTATCAGTAAGATCGTCAACATGGAGATTGTACTGGAATCTTTTACATGTTCAAATGATCTCCATCGCAGCCTGGGAAAAGCACATAACAAAGTGAGTGCCCAACCCAGGGTCTTCATCCCGATCCCAAACGGTACGATTCTAGCCATGTGAATAGATGAATTGATGTCGAACATGGTAGAAACGACTTGATTATTGGTTATCGAGGTATTTCGTTAACAAGTGCGAGGAAAATCACCAATGATGACAATGATTCCCAAGGTACCTTTAGTACATTCCAACGAATGTGAATAAATGAGTTGAGATCGAAGATTCGTGGAATCATCCGATCAGAGGTCAATGGTGTAAACCTATTGTCGAAAGCGAGGAGGTATGCCATTGAGGCATGCAGGTTCCAAGGTACTTACTAGTTTCTAAATTTAATTCCTGAATAATGTGTTGAAGTAGCAACCATTTGTTTACTTATGTCTTTGGACCAAAGAAGGAGTCTTTCCGACAAAATGGCGACTCCACTTAGGATTGTGACAAGTGTTTTTTCATGGTGTCAAGGTGTTGTGACACTTAGTAAAGTGCATACGACACTTGCGACACTTAGGTGTAAATAGGTGTGACACTTAGGTGTAAATAGGTGTGACATTTTGGTGTGTAACATAGAACTAGGTTGATATATAGAGAATGCCACTGCGCAAAGAATAACAAGATCTTGAAATGCCTTATTCTTGCCCTAGGCTAGGTACAAGAATCCCTTCCTCACAAGGAACTGACAATGGAGAACATTGTGCAAAACTGGAATGAAGTTGAAGATGATAAGTTCCAATGTCCAATTGGGGGAACCATGTTCCCTCATGGTGCAGATACTTGTACTGATGGTATAAATAAGTTGATTCCTTTGGTGAATGGATCTGTCAGGACTGCCATTGATGCAAGTAGTGGAGTGAGTATTTTATCGATTCTTCTCCTTTTAGCTCATTGTTATCTATGTTGCAACTTCTGATAAAAAAAATTCCAACATCTAGCCAATCTTTGCTCTTCCATTTAGACTATAGTCACTTCTAGACTCTGCCAACCAAATTTCTCTAAAGTCTACATTGGAACTTCTCTACATAGAAAGTTTAGGTATCTGAATCATGGATGATAAGAACGACCTAGAAGGCTTGAGCTATTCTCAAACATTGCTACAGATCTTAAGCTATAGGGATCTAAGACTTGGCACACCTATGGAAAGTATTACTACATGTTCTGATTTCATCTTAATTATGCCAATGTTATGAATCAAAATATATCCAGATCTGACTCCATATTCACAAATTTATGTTGCTTGAAATCTAAAGGATAGCGACCTTTTTCATCTGAAAACTTTGAATACCATGTTCAAATGCCACTTTCTATACATGTCAATACCTTGATTAATGAAATGCAAATCTCTTTCTGAATTGATATGATCAACAAGAGTGTGTAAAACTTTGCCTTCCTTCCAGTGGTATCGGTCATTTCTCTTACTCCCTTTCACATTTTTTAAGTGGTCATGCTCAAGACATAAACAGTGATCACAGAGATAATTGAGTATTGGATCTCTTCAAATGGAGTGAGAATATTTTCAATGTTCCTAATTGAAAAAATAATTAGAGAATGGAACAGCAAGTAAAAAAATCAGTAGCAATCCCCAGTAGAAACTGGTACGATCCAATTTAACATTTTGGTCGTTCAGGTTCAAAAATTGACCCTCTATTATTATCTATTCATTCCCTCTCCAATCATTTTGAATAAATGAGTTACACAGAACGGATTAGTTCATTTATTCCTCTCCAATGTCAAATTTCATTATCTAGATATTGAAATACATGAATGGGCTCTCTATCTATTTTGTGTATTATTATAAAGATATTAGTTGCTCAAGGCTATAGGTTCTTGATCGAAACTACACAGATGGGAAAGAAGAGAAAATAGAAGAAAAGTGATTGATCTCAAAAAGATTTTATTCATAGTTCATCAAGTCAATGGGATCATAGGGATGAAAGAAAACCAAGTGGACCTAGAGGTTATGACACAGCTCACTGTTCAGTTAAATTGTCATCTATTAGGGATTCATATATAGAGGCAAATGTGCTATGCTCTTATAGGGATTTGCAAATGTGCTATCTTGATATTTATCCTATGTGCTAGTCTGCTTCCATTGTCCTTAGTTTCCTTTGCTACCTGCTGACAACTTCTCCATTTATCAAGAAGGAGGCCACGGTGGTGCCTGTATCTCTCATGTTCATGATAGATTTGATATGGAGGTACTAAAGTAGATCTCACAATATGATGGTTTCTAGTTCGATTGACATTTAGCATCCTTAAGGAACACTACTGAAGGTGGTTGCATTAACCAAAGAGCTTTTGATCTATCAAATGATCTCCATTTACACAAACAAAGCATGAAGTATTCATCCTGCTGTAGATCATCTGAATTCAATGTGAAACCTGAGAATTGATGAAGGATGGGGCTAAGTGCTCCAAGTAAGACTATATTGTGATCAACGTATTTGGCACATTGGAACCTTAACTGGAATTGTACAGAACGTGAAAATGGAGAGAGGATACAGAGAAAAGTTGCCATTTAGACTCGCCGTAACTCCAACCAACAATCCTCTCCATCGACCATATCTGTCACTCCACTAAGGACCTCTGTACGTTATCAAACTTCAAAATATAGATGAAGAGGAAATACAATCCTTATTCTCATCATTGAAATTATGCACTGGGTTCTCTGTAGATTAGCACAGTGAGTACAAAGTGGGAAAATTGTGGTATGTATTGCGACATTTGGCAGTTGTTCAAGATAGGCATTCTATGCAACCTGTGTACATGGAGACCATATTTACTTGCAATACATGGAAAATTTAAAGTCTACATCCAATACAGAGCAAGTTGAAGTAGCAGAGAAAATTTATATGTTTGAACTAGACATAAATATTTGTACCGCCTTCCTCTCTGTATCCATGAAAGCCCTCCATCTTAGTAGGATTGTTGTAGCCTATAGATGACCACTTAAATTATGTAACTGTAATCCAAAGCTCTTATTAATCAAAATCCTTGTGGTGGGATTTAGGTACGTAACACTAAACCTCAGGTTATACCTCCAACAAAGTCACCTGGGAAGGACTTGTAATTTTCGAATATGTACTTCCAATTTTTCTTGCAATTAAATTTTATCCTTCTGCAGTTAATGGATGAGAATTTGCAATAGAAATGAGTCATTTAAGTGAACCAAGTGAAATTTTGTAGCAGGATTCAGTAATGGCCCCAAAGTAAAAGGCAAACATTTTGTCACATCTGGTCTTTTTGGCATGTGATCAATAGTTTGATAAGTACATGAAAGTGTAGATGTGACTATCACAAGGTGCCGGATGCAGTCATAATCACATTTACTCAACGTTTTGACAAATATGGTAACTGAAACAGAATGAATTGACCTTTCTCCGCATAAAATTGAATCATATCAGATCCCTATGCGTTCTTTTACCACTGTGTATACAGAACTACAGACATATTAAACTTTGACTCTTTACCAATGCAACAAACAATATCTAGACATTTATATTTGAAGGCTTATTTACCTTATAAAGTACTATCAAGTCAAGTCACCAATTTCAGCAAATGTGTAAGCCAATGCATTTCCAACACTGAAAATACTCACTTTCAGACCACAAAACCAGCACGTGTCAGCCAAGGGGTCGCCAGCTTTTCCCCAACCCAAGTCGGTGCCACTTTGAAGTTTAAGTCAAGACGGACTCAAGACGACAATGGAACCCATTTGATGATTTCCCTTTTTTCTTTTATTGTTGATTGACTCCCAGAAAGCACACATGATATTTTCCAATGAACTCGTTATGCCATTTAATGGATAACATCACATTTCTATCATTTAATGAATGTTGATGCAAAAGTTGCTTGATGATTTTTGCATTTCTAGCCAATTGAATCTCCAATGAACACAAATAAAATGCTAATCAAATTCTATTCCTATGACTGGAATGAAATGAATAGTAATGATGTGTTGACACAACCGCAGTCTAATGAACTCAAATTAATAACACAAGAAAATCAAGAGAAGACTTTACTCTGAAACAACTGTTTTGTATACAGTCGACTGCTCGACTAGATTGTACAGAGGTACCCTGATTCAGTCTTACAAATACATAATGCACATCACCTAAAATACAATCTAGATTTACAACCCTCTGCAAACTGAAAAATACATCAAAAGACTATTGGTTAGAACAGTCTTGAAATGGGCAACGTTTTTTGTTATCACGTCCTGACAGTTCAATAGATCCTCCACTTGCTCTTTTCAACACATGATCAGAGCGAGGTGTGACCTTGTGAACCTCTGATTTTCTTCGACTAGATTCACCAGTGATGCATTGCAAGAGATGAGTCATTGACCGGTGCTGTGAAACTGTTTCCCTCAATCTTCTTTCTCCTGCCTTCCTTGTTGCATCTGGTGCTTTTTCTGGAAGCCTTGCCAAGCTTCTGCATAAATTTAAAAACAGGCATTTGAAGTTTATCCCTTTCAGTTACAAATCAATTATATGGAACAAGTCAATTACATGTCAGTAAATTTATCTAATGCTTGCTATCATGGAAGGCTAGAAAAAAAAATGTCATCAAATTTGCTACTACCTCCGTTCAAGATCAACTTTTCTTTCCAAATTTTGAGCCAGATACTTCAGCCTGCGAATGATAACAGGCAATTTACAAACAGCATCTGTTCCATCTTTCACTGCACATAGCTTCTTCAAAACTTCTGCTGCCTTTGAAAAACCTTCATCCTTGCTTCTGCAAGATAGATACATACTCTGACATCAATTTTATAGTAATAGTTCCTGAACATAAAATAAACAAACTGGATCATAGGGAAGTCCTTTCCCTCAACCAAATGCAGTCACAGAGCAGTAATGTTTTGAACGGGCAATATGGCATAGTTGCCAATAATATGAAAACCAGTTTATTCTTCCCATCCAAGAATTATAGCCAGCATAGACCCATCTTAACTCCGGTTCTACCAAGCGCCAAGAGGGATCAAATTTCTCAAGGTGCAAACCCTTCCTCAACCCGTTTTAAAGTGCAAAAGGAAGGTTTTTTTTATTATTATTAAAAGTGACACGTGTCAGCTCCATGTTGAATTTAGGCACGGAATCACACATCAACCTAATACTGGGTTGTAGAATGCACCTCTCGGCGTAATCACATATAAACTATTAATCCAGGGAAGAATGCAATGATGTTTGTATCTGTATGTGCACACTTGTTTGTAAGCATACTATGCTTGTGAAACTATGAGAGAAAGATGATATTGTTTATAGAAAACGAACCTCAGAAGTTGTTCAGCAATTCTGTTAATTGAACCAGGGGTATCCACCACAAGTTGAGCTAGCTCTGGATAGTAAGCAATGTTGGATAATACAGACAGTGCATGCTTCAAGACCTCCTCATGTGGCGCACTGCGATTGGTTGAGTGAATAAGCTGAAACAGCTTATCAATGGCCCCAGCAGCCACAAGGCGTTCACAACACCTTTTGGAATGTTGTGTTGCAACATCTGTTCACAGCATAGAAAAAAGTTTAACAGTAACCATTTTTATCTATGTTATTTATATGGAGTATCAACATTCAAAATTAACTTTTACCTAATGTTGCACACGTGTGAAGAATACCACTGACAGTCTTATGATTCAACAGCACCTCCAGTGCCTCTGTAACACGGTTCTCAAGACGCAGCCTGTCATCCACATTAACTGCGGAGTTTTTAATTCGAAGACGCAGGTTGGAAAGTTGTTGCCTTGTGTCAACTTGTTTTTTTCTTACTAACAAGCCTCTCCAACATGCCTGCAGCATCGGGAACGTCATGGACCATTTTGATGTAATCATATGATGGTACTGTAAAGCTTCCTCTAAATAAAGAAAAATGAAATGAATAACAAGCCATGCAACCAATAATCATAAAAATGTCCTTACTTGGATGAGTACAACATTAGACTTTGCCCTTGAAAACAGTTTCCTGCTAAGCCAGCCACGGAAATGGGACTGAATAACAACGGCCGAATGTGACCTAAGTGCTAAAATTTTTCTCCACCATTTTTGCAATTTTAGTACAGATTGCCTTACTTTAAGAAAATATCGCCTTTGTTTAACAAATCCAATGTATTTACTAAGAATGTGTTCCAGGTGTGCTTTCTGTGAATTCGAAATGCATACATCATAGAACAGATCACGATTAACATGCTGAGCTCTGGCAAAAGCTTGTGGGACCGTAATATCTGGTGCCTTGATAATTTGTTCTCTTGTCTCCCTGGAGGACAACGAACGGGGTGCATAAGCACGATAAAATCTCTGAATAGTTATTGCAGCTTCAGTAGCTGTTTTCTGTGGTGCAGATTCAGAGAGCAATTGAACATCTGCAGATATGCCCCCCACCACATCACTCTGTAATAAACTCTGTCGTAGTCGAACCCCCCGAAAGATAGCTTGGATACGAACTACCTGGAAAAACAAATAGTATTATAAATATCTTCAACTAGGTACAGTAAACCACATCTTGTACAAAGGATTTTAAGATTTACCATTCTAAGCTTCATATTGTATCTTTGCCTCTCCTTCCAGCCCCTAAAAGCTGCCTGTATTACTGTAGCTAAATGGTTGAGTTTAGAGTCCTCAATAGTTTGAACCCTGCTTAGTAAATTTTTGTTGTAAGCATCAACCTCGATGCATCGCTGAAATTCTTTTCTAACAAGCCAACCTCGGAAACAACGTTGCACTTTGCATGCAGAGTCTTTATACTTAAAATAAGCTTGTAACGTTAGTCTTCCCCTAATGGCGCTCTGTATTTTGATTGAAGCCTCCCTACATAATTTGTATTGGTTACAACATTTATAGCTGCGATACCAACTCTGAATCACAGTAGCAGCTGCCTTTTGTTCTTTAAATTGCTTTCTGACCAAGTAACAACGCCAATAGCTCTGAATCTTGATTGTAGCATACCTTAAACTAGAAAATTTTGATTGGATCAGTGCTCTTTTCCATGCACATTGGATCTTGACAGCAGCCTTAATTTTATTCATATAATGCTTGTATTCCCTATATTTCAACTGAATCTTCCGAACATTGGTAACTAACAAAACATATCTAGACCTTTGCAACCATCCTCGTATATGGCTCTGAATTACTATTGTTGCAGCCCGCACCTTCATGATATGCACTGTGTCAGGAGAGCTTGTAATTGTCTTAATGTTTTCTTTGTTTGTAAATGTGCTGAAATGATGCCTATTTTGTTTCTGCCGATTAGTTGCAATCCAAGCCCTTATAACGCTTTGTAAGAGTGAAATGGCTTCTTTACTTTTCCGAAACTGCCTTCTTTCAGTCAGACCTCTGTAATGAGATTGAATAACAGTGGAAGCCTCTTCTGCCAATCACAGATGACACAGCAGAAGAAATAATTGATGGCTTTGTGGTACCAAGACACCTAAATACCAAAAAGAGATTAATAAAAGAAATAGAGCAACACTTGGGGTATTACCTTGCCTCACATCTTCAACTCTCGAGCATGCACTCAAAAATCCATTTTCCTTGAGATGCCAAGCTCTTGTTTCCTGAATTGCAGAGAATGCAAAAGAATCTTGAAGTTTCTTGGCTGAGATCCAAGCTCTTGCGGCACGTTGTATATGTATAGCAGCCGCTTTGATCCTGAGGAATCTCCTTCTTTCAGTCAAAGCTCTATGCCATGATTGAATCGAAATAACTGCCCTTTCTGCAAACACGAGTATTTCAATGAAAGAGGCCAGGAAACAAATTTTGTTATAGTAACGTTCAATAAAGTGTTGTTAGGAGTTCTAAGGATCACAATAAAAGTTAATGACCCAACAAAAGTAATGGTTATATGAGGTCATTACATAAATTAACACTTGATCTATAAAAGAAAGTTTATGCTGATGTATTGATTGCCTTCTTCATTTAATAAAAGATTCATTCTTTGTATGTCTCTCTCATGTCATGAAACATGATAATATAATATAATTTTATTAATAAACACAAAGTTGGTCAATGGGACTCAAAAGTACAAGTAGTGTGAAGACACAGTGGGAGTGCGAAAACAACTCCTAACAGTACTCTACAAAAAGCAAAGGAAGAGATAACTAACTAGTTAGTAGAAATTACACAAAAAGCAGTGCAAAATTCAAATACAAATCCATGTCGATCATACAATACAGGCATCAATACATGTTGGAACTAGAAGCAGAATGAGGTGAGATAGATAGATGGAATTTTATTAAACCATCCACAAGGAATAATTGACCTATGGGGCCAAGAAGCTTACATGTGAAGTGAACTCCTGTAAGATGTTAAATGCAGCTAAAATAGCTAATGTTCAACAAAAAGCAATTACAAAATTAAAAGAGTGGGATGGAGCTCATCTTCTCCAGATCCAAACAGAGTTTCTCTTGATCTTCACCATATGTATGATCGTGCTTGCTCAACCATGGTATAGCTCACCTTCATCCCTCACTCCTCAGATGACAGATGCACTATGGATGGCATAATATGGTTTCAGTATGCTTCATTTCTGCATTCCATGTATCAATGTTCATTTGGATGTGATGATATAACTTCTTAACTCATCGTAAAGTGGTAAAACACCTAACAATATCTTGTAGCACTTCATAACATTACATTATGTAGCGAGTTGGTCATTTCTCGGGTTAATTTGTACTACTAGATACTTAGCCTAGATAGCATTTTTACATCCTAACCATACTAGCCATTTTCCACCTTCCCCGTATCATTCATTCCATCCATATAAAAAATTATATCCTAGTCATGTATGATTTCTCAAAGGTCAAAAGAAAAGACCAAAATAATAAAGCTTGAATCAATGAGCCAAAAAGGCTAAGAGGTGAAGAGCTAAAGTCAAAAGCCAAATCCCCCTCGCTATGAGGCCAATGCCCCTAGTCTCTGGTTTGTCTATGAATATCTAAATAAAAGGGACTTGTTCGATAAATTGAACACTTAAAGAAAAAGGCTTATAGGGGTAGTAAGAAACAATGTTGAGGATAGGTAAATCAATGCTAAGCTCCCTATCGAAGGCTATTATGTATAAAAACCCTAGCTCGTGAAAGATAGATGAATGAATAAATGAATAAAAAAGACCTATGCATGTCTAAGACTGAGGGTCATCACATGAATAAGCATCATTATTGTTCATCTTTACCTATCTTTCTCCTAGGTGCTTGGGAAATATGGATTGTCCTAGGACTCAATGCATGTATACGAGTTAATATTGGTCCCCTTGGTAAGACTTAATAAAGTATGAAAACTAACCCCTATGTTTTGTTAAGAGATGTCACCAATACCGTTTAATGGCTTGCTAAGAAGCAAGACCCAACACTTCAAGTGAGTATTGTGCATTGGGATATGTGTACCATGCCTCAAGATCCATGACAGCACATTGGGATCTGTGATATTGCATTGGGATTCATGTGTTGATATATGATCATATCTAGACACATTGGGATTCGTGGCATTTACCTTTCGATCCATGTACCACATTGGGATATGTGTCACTGCATTCGATCCCTAACAGTCCATCAAGCCATGATAGGGGTAGTAAGAAACAATGTCGAGGATAGGTAACTCAATGCTAAGCTCCCTATCGAAGGCTATTATGTATAAAAACCCTAGTTCATGAAAGCTAGATGAATGAATAAATGAATAAAAAAGACCTATGCATGTCTAAGACTGAGGGTCATCACATGAATAAGCATCATTATTGTTCATCTTTACATATCTTTCACCTAGGTGCTTGGGAAATATGGATTGCCCTAGGACTCGATGCTAAGAGGCTAGACCCAACACTTCAAGCGAGTATTGTGCATTGGGATGTGTACCATGCCTCAAGATCCTGACACCACATTGGGATGTGTACCATGCCTCAAGATCTTGACACCACATTGGGACCTGTGATGTTGCATTGGGATCCATGTGCTAATATATGATCATATCTAGAGACATTGGGATGCATGTACCACATTGGGATGTGTCACTGCATTGGATCCCTAACAATCCATCAAGCCATGATAGGGACACCATGTCATCACACATGCCACTTGGACCACTCACATTCATTCTCCTTGCTCAGTTGGACATTGCATTCATACTCATGCATTATTTGCTCTCCTAGGACCACACATAGGAGTATTTAATGCATTGGAGGGGTTGGTTACAAATTACGAAGGTGGTTACAACTGGTTGCTTGGACCTTATATGATGATGTGGCATCATTTGTTGATGATTACTTGAGAAGTGCTCAGGTAGAGGAGACTACACGTGCCTCTCATGTTGACTTAACCACTTGGACGACTCACACATGTGAGGGTGATGTCATCACTTTGGAGGTTGTTATTTCATATTTGGACAACTCCTTGTATTTATTCTCTTCTTGAGTGATCTTGACACCACATTGGGATCCATGTGCTAATATATGATCATATCTAGAGACATTGAGATTCGTGACATTTACCTTGGGATCCATGTACCACATTGGGATATGTGTCACTGCATTGGATCCCTAACAGTCCATCAAGCCATGATAGGGATGCCATGTCATCACACATGCCACTTAAACCACTCACATTCATTCTCCTTGCTCAGTTGAACATTGCATTCATACTCATGCATTATTTGCTCTCCTAGGACCACACGTAGGAGTATTTAATGCATTGGAGGGGTTGGTTACAAATTATGAAGGTGGTTACAAATGGTTACTTGGACCTTATATGATGATGTGGCATCATTTGTTGATGATTACTTGAGGAGTGCTTAGGTAGAGGAGCCTACATGTGCCTCTCATGTTGACTTATCCACTTGGATGACTCACACATGTGAGGGTGATGTCATCACTTTGGAGGTTGTTATTTCATATTTGGACCACGCCTTGGTCTGAGGGAGTTGGTTGGAGGACGTTGGAGGTCTTTGGACCATGGTTGACTCATCTATTCCTTCTTTGATGGGACATTGGCAGTACTTTTGAGGGGCGTGCCTCTTTTTGTCTCTCTCTAACCCACACATGTGGCTTTATCATTGTATTTGGACCTCTTCCAAAAGGTCGTTTTACTCTTGGATTCCTAATATTAGTGGATTACAATAGATATTAATGACCTAACATTAAACATAAGTTAATTGAGAAGGTAGTTAAATAACTTATCACTTGATCTATAAGAGAAAGCTTATGGTGATGTATTGATAATTGAATGACTCTTTTCAATCAATAAAAGATTCCTTCTCCATCTCTCTCTCTCTCTCTCTCTCTCTCTCTCTCTCTCTCTCTCATGTTAAGATTAGTGTGTCTTAAAATACCAACAGATATTATGTCCAAAGCACAGTCTAGGTGTGAACATTTGAAAAAATGAAAGATATATCATAATAGGATAGTGCACCAAATTTATAATTATTGCATACCTTGGGATTCCGTACAAGATAACTGTTTTGTTGCTTCACGTTGACCCAGTTTAATTCTTAGATCATGCTGTCTTTGAATGAATGATCTGTAGGATGACTGAATTTTGATAGCTGCCATTTGTTCTGCTTAGTCATGAAAATGTATTAATAAACAAATATAGTAGCAGAATTGAAAGCCATTTGTTCTGCTTAGTCATGAAAATGTATTAATAAACAAATATAGTAGCAGAATTGAAAAGAATAAAATTCAAAAACTAAATATGGAAAAAGAAAAATATCAGTAATCACCWTGAGTTCTGCAATGCTTTTGTTTGGTATGTTCAACTGGCACTGTCTTTTCAGAATTGCCAGAACCCATACTGTTTTGTAGAGTACATGACAGATTCACTACCTGAAAAGAAAGAAYAAGGAAGTCAAATTAAGACATTTGAAATTTGCATCAAACACAAGCGATGAGCAGAGACTACTAATAAGATCACTAGAAGAATAATTTTATACCATTGGTTTTTCTTCAAAAATCCGGGCAGAAAGGAATGCCAACATAATGATTACATTCCGTTCATTACATGAAGGATCCCCTTCAAGGAAATCAGTTATCTGTAGGAACTGTCAGAAAAGCATCTGTCAGAATTAATCATCAAAGTAATTCATGCTTAGCATCTGAAACGTTGTATGCATTTACCTCTGGAATATTATACAGCTGCTTAATCACATCTTGTACTAGCCTATATTTGGGAGTAGATGCCTCAGTTGCAGAAGTTGCCACTAGCTCCATGGGATCTGTAACTTGAGATTCCTAAACAGAGAATGCAATATGTGAACCTATCTAAGAGTAACTCGAAACAAAAAACATAAAATGCTTTCCAACACAATTCCAAGTAAATATAGCAAACAAGCCTTTAGCCACAAATTAGTCACGGTTATACTCTGCCTTGTAGTCTATCTTTTCCTTTAGTAGCTTAGACTCTGATCAATTGAAAAAATATTTTGCAACGATGATGTAATTACATTAGTAATTGATGAGTAGCTCATTAGGTCATTGTTATGAAGACAATCAATTAGGTGGGGTTCATCAACTCAGGAAATCATAAAACTTGGAATACATCAGCAAAAACTCAGCAAGCATAAACTCGGAAAACTTGGCAACCTGTAAAACTCGGAAAATTCAGGAGAAATAGGAAAGTTTTGCAACACTGCTAATTAGTAAATTGTAATTTGTTGGATGTACAGTTGTATACATAACCATAGTGTTTGTAAACCTCTATTTACAGAAAGAGACCTCCAATTAGAATTTAGTTATCATTGCTAGTGGCTGCAACAACATTGCATATTATGCCACACCTCCATCTCTTCTGATCACATGTTATTTATGTAGATATGACTGTAAGTTGAATAAGAGCTTCAAGACATTTTGCATTCTTGTGATTGTTCTTTCTTTTTCTCTTATTAATTCAAGTCCTGTGCAGACAAAATCTTTCCTTTTACTCTGTTTCACTGTCATTGCTTCAATTTGCAACCATGTCCAATCCACATTATCATTTTGGAACCTGTCTGGTATAGAATTCAGCAAGGGAGGATCCCAATCCAGTTGATGACAACAGCTAGGCCAACACAGTGCATGAAGATGTAAAGATGTATGAAGGTATTTATTTGATCATTTGATGGCTCTTGGACCTGAGAAGGTGAATCAAACAGAAAGACAAGACATCCAGTTATGAAGCCAAGACTGTGTACATGTGATTTTGAGGTGATTAGAAGAAACCAGCAGTGGTTACATAACAAAAAAATGACTTAGGTGTATGGTAATGATGTTTTGATTTTAAGTTGCCTTTCTAGACATAATGGTAAAATCCGTGTGCCAAGGAGAAAGTATCAATAAAACAGGGGACCAATTACTCAGATAAAACCCTTCACATTTGTTTTCGGGATGATTAGAAGACTCTTGAATCCTGCTAACCTATCACACGGCTATTAATTCCAAGCAAAACACATTCACTGAATTAAGGCACGGTTAGGTTCCTCAACAATAATCAGTGGAAACATTAAAAACAGAAACCAAAATACATTTGCACACCAGATTCAGGTAAACACCCCTGGAAAAACCCTTGCGGGAAAACCAGTTCTGAATTTGATTTTATTAGATAAAATCCCAGGCTCCCATCCTGGGATAATGGCCTATCAGGGGATTACAATGCTACAGCTGATAGCCTATCCCACTTGGCTGTTATCTCCCTCGCTGCACCCTGCACCCTTTCCTCAGCCCTGCCCACTCAAACACCAGTACATGAGCAAGATGTTAGAATATAGAAGATGGTGTGCTCGTTTTACCATTGACGATACCCTCGTCACCCAACCATAGGCCAAAGCCACCCTCTGAGCACCTTAACCTTGACTGAGAATTCCTCCGGAAGCAAACCCTAGGCTAGATAGCCAAACAAAGGGTAGC
>JZKD02S0852405.1:189921-207375 GCA_000966675.3 Picea glauca
AGTCATATTTTCGAAATAGAAGACTTTATTTTCGATTATTTCCTAAGACACACCAAAAACCAAAATTTTTCTGAACTGAAAAAACTCAAAAATGACTTGAAGCTACTACTGAAAGTTATGATATCCACTCAAAACTCGGCCGAAAGGACGGTTTCGTTTTGGGAGTTAACACATAGGTGTGCCAAGTCTTAGATCCCTATAGCTTAAGATCTGTAGCAATGTTTGAGAATAGCTCAAGCCTTCTAGGTCGTTCTTGTCACCCATGATTCAGATACCTAAACTTTCTATGTAGAGAAGTTCCAATGTAGACTTTAGAGAAATTTGGTTGGCAGAGTCTAGAAGTGACTATAGTCTAAATGGAAGAGCAAAGATTGGCTAGATGTTGGTATTTTTTTTATCAGAAGTTGCAACATAGATAACAATGAGCTAAAAGGAGAAGAATCGATAGAATACTCACTCCACTACTTGCATCAATGGCAGTCCTGACAGATCCATTCACCAAAGGAATCAACTTATTTATACCATCAATACAAGTATCTGCACCATGAGGGAACATGGTTCCCCCAATTGGACATTGGAACTTGTCATCTTCAACTTCATTCCAGTTTTGCCCAATGTTCTCCATTGTCAGTTCCTTGTGAGGAGCATTAGGAAACCAAGAATAATCCCTGCTCTTGGGCCAAGGGAAGGGATTCTTGTACCTAGCCTAGGGCAAGAATAAGGCATTTCAAGATCTTGTTATTCTTTGCACAGTGGCATTCTCTATATATCAACCTGGTTCTATGTTACACACCAAAATGTCACACCTATTTACACCTAAGTGTCACACCTATTTACATCTAAGTGTCGCAAGTGTTGTATGCACTTTACTAAGTGTCACAACACCTTGACACCATGAAAAAACACTTGTCACAATCCCAAGTGGAGTCGCCATTTTGTCGGAAAGACTCCTTCTTTGGTCCAAAGACATAAGTAAAAAAATGGTTGCTACTTCAACACATTATTCAGGAATTAAATTTAGAAACTAGTAAGTACCTTGGAACCTGCATGCCTCCTCGCTTCCGACAATAGGTTTACACCATTGACCTCTGATCGGATGATTCCATGAATCTTTGATCTCAACTCATTTATTCACATTCGCTGGAATGTACTAAAGGTACATTAGGAATCATTGTTATCATTGGTGATTTTCCTCGCACTTGTTAACAAAATACCTCGATAACCAATAATCAAGTGGTTTCTACCATGTTCGACATCAATTCATCTATTCACATGGCTAGAATTGTACCATTTGGGATCGGGATGAAGACCCTAGGTTGGGCACTCACTTTGTTATGTGCTTTTCCCAGGCTGCGATGGAGATCATTTGAACATGTAAAAGATTCTAGTACAATCTCCATGTTGATGATCTTACTGATACATATACTGTCACATAGATCCACATTGTATTGCTCTGTGGCTATGTTTTGTCATCTTGTAGCTCCACTGTGTATTTTTCGTGGTTGTGATAAGTTCATTTCATGGAGGTATTGATCCACATTATATCTCTGGTGGCCATATCCTTAGTCAGTATTCTCATGGATCTGCAGTGTATTGGTCGTCGACCATGCTTTGAGTCAACTGGTATTTTGAGCATATGTATGCCTGCCTCGAGAATGAAAACATATTTATACTATTTGATGGTTGTTTGCAACTTCTGCCAGGTTCTCCTACTCCAACACCTTTGCATTGAAGAATTTGTAAAGTGTTTCGGCCATTGGTTTCTCTTTTAACCTCACACTTTAGGGGGCATCTGTTACACACCAAAATGTCACACTTACTTACACCTAAGTGTCGCAAGTGTCGTAAAGTGTCATATCCACCTTACTAAGTGTCGCATGCACTTTGTCAAGTGTTGTATGCACCTTACTAAGTGTCACACCTACTTATGCCTAAGTGTTGCAAGTGTCGTAAAGTGTCATATGCACCTTACTAAGTGTCGCAATTGTCATAAAGTGTCATATGCACCTTACTAAGTGTCGCATGCACTTTACTAAGTGTCACAACACTTTGACACCATGAAAGAACATTTGTCACAATCCCCAGTCAGTGTGGAGGAGAAATATATCATATGAAGGTCAAAATACTATGAAAAAAGAAATTAATTTAGTGTGAGAATCTCCCGAAAATCCTTGAGAGATATTTTCTCCCTAAAAATACTGGAGATCCCAATTTAGTGGATCTAATGAGTGATGTTCTCCATGGTGGTTAAGCCTCCAAATCCTATATAATGAGGGCATTCCAACGTGAAAAGGGGAAGATTTCATGTGTCAAACCTTTGATTCTGAAAGAGGGAAATCCATTGAAGCATCAACATTTTAATCTCAAGACTTTCATGCAAGGGCTTGACGAGGAGAGCTTGGAGAAGATTGCGGTGACATCAACTTGATTTGTAAGTGTCTTCTTTTGGCTTTCCATTTAATATTACCTTGGCCTATTCCTTTCATTATGTTGTTCATTGTAATGTTTATGCTTAAGTCAAATCAGGTATAGATAGATCTGGTTTTTATATAACAAAATCTAGTAGAAGTAGGAAGGTTTTCTATCTATAGGAAGGAAACATGTAAGCCTCCCTCCTTCTATCTATAGGTTAATGAACTAGATCTATAAGGAAAGTAGCAACCATTTGCTTACTTCTGTCTTTGTTTATTTGGATCCTAGCATGGAGTTTATTCATTGTACTTGAGATTGAAAGGGTTAAACTTTATACTATCTTTTGAAGTCTCATTTCCCTCGACTATGTGAGTGTGATTGGATTCAAAGTCTTAGGAAAAAAACAAAGAAGAAACAATCCAACTTGTGAATTACAACCCACGTTGGGGTTGGTAAGTCTCGATGTTTCATTGGTAAAGGCCAAGTGATTTTGCAATGCTCTCAAAAGGTAGCAAACGACCAAGAAGTTCTTCAACAAGAATCAAATACCGAGTAATGATTGTTCATTAAATAAATTCATTTGCTTTAATATCCTATATAACAAAGGCATTGAAGGCAGTCATGGAATAGACTCACATTACATTGCACGTTATCAATGAACTTTGTAGATTGTTCATAATAATTCATAATCCTTGAATTAAACATTTCCTGTTGAAAGCTTAGATCACAAGATCTTCTCAATTGTATATAATTTAGGTGTTGCCAAGGTTGAGAATAATAAAATACATAAAACATGCCTTGAAACCTACATGCCTCTGCATTGTGAATATGAATTTTTATCAAGTTCTATGGTATATCCACAACTTGTAGAACATAACTCCTCAAACAATACCAATGATGGAAAAATGGAAGTAACAAATATTCTTATATCCAATAGCACTACCATAAGATAAATTTTCATATTCAAAAACACCAACACAAGGAAATTGACACGGGAAATCATCAAATGATTGAACCTACCATATAAATATCAAATCAACATATGCACTGAAGGAAATATTTTAAATATGTAGTTGATATGGATTATATACAAGCATACCTTGTAGAGAAAGACCAAATTGTGTACAATGAACCTCAATACTACTATTCCACATATTAAACATATTTATATATGCATAGTTAGGAAATGAGTACAATGCAACACATTACTACTTCTATTGTACACATTAAACATATTTATATATTCAAAAATAGGATAGCTGAAACATTTTCTTGGCCTATGAACCCTACGACTTCCAATCATATTTACAAATACACGAGAAATTGAAATTGTTGAATTTTAATGCTTAGCTCAAGCACATGTAGTTTCTTTAAATTTAGCATGAACTTGAACCATAAACAATGCAACAATACAATATACAATAGTTTTATTAACCAAGATCACAAGAAGAATAACCATGCACAAGACAAAAGAAGTTATCCTGGGAAAACCCTTCTCAATCAAGGGAAAAACCAACAATCCTTTGCTATAGAGGCAAGAGAAGATTACCCTTTCACCACAAACCTAGTGCACACAAGAGGGTTCTCTATGACCAAGAAAGCTAGCACCTAAGAGAAGTGCGTACTTCATACCTACAAGTAGGTGTTGAGATAAATGAATGAGTGAGTGATCCACAATGGGGATCTAACTCTTATTTATACATGACCTAGCACATCAAATGGATGTGTCTATTGGCATAATAGGGACGACTTCTATAACTCAACAATATAATTAATCTTTACACAATATTATTTATCTTTACATGGTGGAGCCTACTTGTACCCTTTACAATACAAATTAGGGTTTTACCAAAGTCTTGCTCTTAGAAAATATAGCAAGGATCTCTCACACATCCTCTAGTGCTCAACCACTAGGGACATGTCCACCTGTGCTCAACCACATGGATGTCACTCTCAATAGATCAACTCAACTAAGTCCATAGGAGTACTATCTGGAGAGCCATCTCAAGTCGACTCAACTAAGTCCATAGAAGTACTATCTGGAGAGCCATCTCAAGTCGACTCAACTAAGTCCATAGAAGTCCAACAAGAGACCATATCAAGTCATCTCAACTTAGTCCAGAGGATCACGATAAGAGACCACACACGCCATCTCAACTCAGTCAGAGGAGTATGACACATCCATCACATGGGATTTCTCACAGATCGTCTCAACTCAATCCAGAGGAGAACGACCTCGAGAATGTCTCATGAAGCTACAATCATCAACATTCCCTTTCAATTAGGGAGGCATTCTCCACGAGGCCAAGTCTCTCACTGAAACACAAGATTCTTTGAGAGGTTCACACAGCTTTGGTTATCACAATGGATAACGGTGGAATCCATCTCATGTCCAAATAAATCTGCAAGGAGATTGCGAAGCCACACTGCTTCGTGGACTGCCACATATAATGCAATGTACTCTTCTTCTGCGGTACTCAAATCCATAGAATTTTGTTTCTTTCCACACTAGGAAACCATGGAAGATCCCAAAGTAAAACAACAACCGAAGGTGCTCTTCCGGTCCACTGCACTCCCTTCCCAACTTGCATCGACATATCCCTGCAATCTCATGTATACACCAGAGGCATACCTCAGGCCATAACCAATTATGCCTCGTAAATATCTCAACACATGCTTCCCTGCTATCCAGTGTATCTATCTCGGCTGACTCATAAATTGACTGAGTACACTCACTACATAGCATATATTAGGTCTGGTGTTAACCAGATACATCAATGATCCAATCAACTATCTGTAAATATGTGGATCAATCTCGCCTGAATAAGAAGAAGCCTCATTCATTTTCTTCATATTCATCACTATTGGTGTAGGCATGGACTCGTAGTCTGTCATCCTGAATCTCTTCAATATCTCAACTGTGTATTTTCCTTGACTCAAGAAAATATCATTAGTCCTTTGCCACACTTCTAGTCCCAAGAAGTAGTGCATCATACCAAGGTCCTTCATCTCGAATTCAAAATCCAATGCATGCTTGCATTCAACGATAAGGCTTTCTGAATCGATGAGGAATAAGTCATCAACATATAGGACCAAAATTAGGCACTTGTCACCAACAATGTTGTAGTATAGGTTAGGATCAACAATACTCTTTTTGAATCCCAAACTCATCAAGTATCCATCAATATTCTTATACCATGCACGGGGTGCCTGCTTTTTGTTTAGTCCATACAAGGCTTTCTTCAACCTGCACACATGAGACTCCTTCTCATGTATCACGAAACCACTTGGTCGCTCGATGTAAACTTCTTCCTCATTTTCTCCATTGAGAAAGGATGTCTTCACATCCATCTAATGTAGTCTCCAACCCATGGATGCGACAAGGGAAATAATCGTACTGATGGAAGTGTATCGGGAAACATGAGAAAATGTCTCCTCATAATCTATTACCTCCACCTGAGATATTCCTCTAGCCACAAATCTCGCTTTGTACTTCTAGACACTTCTATCAGCTGCATGTTTGATCTTATAGATCCACTTGGAAGTCACTACAAACTTCCCTTTTGGTCTCAAAACAATATCCCACACATAATTCTTCATGATGGACTGATACTCTTCGGTCATGGCATCTTGCCAAACCTCCTCACCTGCTTCTTCTCCATGATAGGAAGGCTCAGTGTCAATGATGTGGCTCATAGCTGGAACATAGCTCGAAAATCTATGTGGTCTCTTGCTCTCTCGGAATGTACCACGATGAGTTGTATGTCCTTTGCCTCCTGCAGAGTCTATCGAGACCATGCATGCCTCTTCTGGCCTACTGCAATGTCTCTAGGAACATCAACTGGTGCTATGGGATCAACTGGATCAATAATTCTGCCATAGAATAGGCCTCAGAAATACCACAAGACTTCCTTAGATCTTCTTGAAAAATTTGGTCTGCAATTTTGTTAGGGGACGGGTTAAATCTGTGGTTAAGTCCGTGGTTAGGGTTTCTTTTAGCTGCAGAATCCATAGAGGGGCTTCTCCATGTTGTGGTCTCCATCTTCAGACCCTAATCAAGGCTCAACCAAGGCTAATAGGCCTGCGACCAGTCTTAAAACTTCATCATAAGGGTCTGACCCTTTCCTTACACCTACGACAGTGGGTCTAGCAGCCTTTAAGGTTTTACGACCTTCCTTCATTGATTGTGCACCAGTATTAAACTTCACCACAGGGGTTCGACCCTTTCCTTACACCTACAATAGGGGTCTAGCATCTCTCAAACTTCCATGGCCTGCCTTCATTTATGTGCAATAGGTCATCTTCAAGAAAATTGCTCTGATACCATGTTGAATTTGAATGCTTAGCTCAAGCACATGTAGTTTCTTTCAATTTAGCATGAACTTGAACCATAAACAATGCAACAATACAATATACAATAGTTGTAGTAACCAAGATCACAAGAAAAATAACCATGTACAAGACAAAAAAAGTTATTCTGGGAAAACCCTTCTCAATCAAGGGAAAAACCCAAAAATACTTTGTTATAGAGTCAAGAGAAGATCACCCTTTTACCACAAACCCTAGTGCACACAAGAGGGTGCTCTATGACCAAGAAATCTAGCGCCTAAGAGAAGTGCACACTTCATCCCTACAAGTAGGCATTGAGATAAATGAATGAGTTAGTGATCCACAATGGGGATCTAACTCTTATTTATACATGACCTAGCACATCAAATGGATGTGTCTATTGGTACAATAGGGCTGACTTCTATAACTCAACAATATAATTAATCTTTACACAATATTAATTATCTTTACATGGTGGGGCCGACTTGTACCCTTTACAATACAAATTAGGGTTTTACCAAAGTCTTACTCTTAGACAATGTAACAAGGATCTCTCACACATCCTCTAGTGCTTAGCCAAGAGGGACATGTCCATTTGTGCTCAACCACAGGGACGTCACTCTCAACAGATCAACTCAACTAAGTCCATGTGAGTACTATCTGGAGATCCATCTCAAGTCGACTCAACTAATTCCATATGAGTCCAACAGAAGACCATCTCAAGTCATCTCAACTCAGTCCAGAGGAGTACGACAAGAGACCACACACATCATCTCAACTCAATCCAGAGGAGTATGGCACACCCATCACATGGGATTTCTCACAGATCGTCTCAACTCAGTCCATAGGAGAACGATCTGGAGAATGTCTCATGAAGCTGCAATCATCAACAAAAAATACCAGTTGTTTGGTTGTTCAACCATATTTGCAAATAAAAACAAAATTACCAATTATTTGGCTCTTGAACCATATTTTTAAATAAACTTAAAATTGAAATTATCAGCTGCTTGGATTTTCCACCATGTTAATGAATAAAATGAAGCTAAAACTACCAACCACTTGCTTGTTTAGTTGCACATTTTTTAACATGATCAAAATATCCAATATCATCTTCAAGGTTCAAAACCACAACTATTTTGTTTTCTATATTCCTCGATTATTCCAATATTGCCTTTCATGTCTTGAGAGTCGTTGTTGGAAAATGAAATCAAATCCAACTAAAGTTTTGTTTTTGAAGGATCCTTTCTCTTGATGCATCTTTCACACCTTATATGTTTTCATGTAATTTGTCAGACTATTTAAAGTTAGAAAGATATATTTAACATGAGTGTCAAGTGTTAGTTATCAAATCTATTATAATAACAAAAAACATAAGTACCGTAGAGAATAACAACGGAACAACACAATAGATGAAACCACAACACCAAAATAATACCTTTATTGATAAGAAATAATGTTCACTTTCCTCTTTGAGGGGGGAAACTTCCAATAAAGCATCACTCTATTACAATAATTCTCAAGAGAAAACTTCTCATACCCTCGACTCCTATTTATACTAAATCTATCTACCACAAGAACAATCTAGAGGAAGATCTTCTAGAAGTAGAAGCTTCTATTAGGTCTTCTTACATTTGACTTATTCTTCCTTATTTCTAGGTCTTATTAATATTGGAATTTATTACATGTAAAATATATTATTCTACCTACATGAGGGGTTAGGGAGGTTAGGTCCCTAACATGCCCTCCCCCTTGAAAACAGTCTTGTCCTCAAGGCTTGAGATGAGGAAATTGTTGCAGAATGGTAGCTGGCTCCCAGGTGGCATCTGTTGGAGTTGTATCTTTCCACTGTACTAATACTTCCTTGATGGTGCAATGATAAAGATGATGCTCACACTAGTCCAAGATTACTTTTGGTTGCAACCAGATGGAGCCTTCTTCATCCAACTCAGGGAGATTGGTTTGAGTATGGCACTTATTTCCAATCACCTTCTTTAATCATGGGACATGAAAAAAGAGATGAAACTCATAATGACTTGGCAAAGCTAACTGGTAGGCGACTGGTCCCACACGCTTGAGAACTATATAAGGACCATAAAATTTAGGTACAAGTTTTTGAAAATGTTCAACCTTGAGTGAAGTTTTCTTATAAGTTTGCAATCAAAGAAACACCTAACCCCCTTCAACAAATTGACATTCAGAACAACCTTGATCTGCTTGTTGCTTCATGCGATTCTGAGCCATTACCAAATTCTCTTTGAGGGAACAGAGAATAGCCTCTCGAACCGTAAGGGTTTGGTCAACCGCCTAAACCTTTGAGAGACTTGGAATGTATGAGAGAACTGAAGGTGGATTTTGTTCATATATTGCTTCAAAAGGAGTCATGCGAGTAGTTGTATGGTAAGAGGTGTTGTACCACCATTCAACTAGTGGTAACCATTGAACCCATTGATTTTTCCTCTCAGATGCAAAACACCTCAAATATGTTTCCAAACACTTGTTGACAATTTCGATTTGGCCATCAGTTTGAGGATGATAGGTTGTGTTGAGATGCAATTGGGTTCCCCGTAGCCTGAACAATTCTTCCCAAAAATTGCTGGTGAAAGTGGGATCTTGTTTAGAAATAATAGAATGAGGCAACCCATGAATCTTGAATATATGATCCATGAAAATTTGAGCCATGGTGGAGGCGGTAAACGGGCGTTGAAGAGAACATAAATGAGCATACGTGGAAAGATGATCAACTACAACCATGATGACTGACTTATTTCCCGATTTAGGTAAGCCAACAATGAAATCCATAGAGATATCCCTCCAAATAGTGGGTGGAATCGGAAGTGGTTGTAGTGTGCCAGGGAATTTGATTGTTTCTCCCTTGTTGCGTTGAAAGACATAACATTCCACCACAAAAGTGAGGATGTCGAGTTTCATGCCATCCGAGAAAAAAAACATTTGACCATGTCATACGTTTTGGTAAACCCTGAGTGCCCAGATGTGGATGTAGCATGAAGCTCAGAAAGCACCATGGATTTAAGTTGTGACTACTTACTTAAAAACAAACGACTTTTGTAGCGAAGCTCATCATTGTTCCAAGACTACCCAGGGAAACTAGAGAATTGGCTTGCAATTTTGGGATCGGAGGCGGAATTTTGGGATCTTGTAGCCATTCCTGGCAAACAACTTGGAGCCAATATGGTACAATGAAGGAGAGGGAAAAGAGGGACCCTTCATCTTCATATTTTCTTGAAAGAGCGTCAACAATCACATTGTCTTTTCCTTTTTTGTAAATGATCTCATAGTCATATCCAAATAGCTTAGTCACCTTTTTTTATTACTCTGGGGACGAAAGACGTTGCTCTAGAAAATACGTGAGGCTTTGATGATCTGTTATAATTTGGAAGCGTTGCCCCAATAGATAAGGGTGCTAGAGATCCACTGCATGCAAAATATCCAATATTTCCTTTTCATATATTGCTTGGCCCAAATGTCTCTCTGACAGTTGTTTCCTGGTAAAGGCCAAAAGCCAACCATCTTGCATAAGGACTGCTCCAATTCCTCTCCTGGAAGCATCACATTCTAGGACAAAGGTATTTGTGAATTCGGGAAGGGCCAGGGCATGATTGGTGTACACAACCTCCTTCAAGGCTTGGAAGGAATGATCAGTTGTTGGAGTCTGAGTGAAAGCATTATTTTTAAGGAGAGCAGTGAGAGGTGCCACAATTTTTCCATAATTCTTAACAAACTTGAGATAATATCCTGTTAAACACAGAAAACCACACAATGTTTTGAGAGTCTCGGGGCGAGGCCAATCCTGTATAGCTTCAATCTTCTTAGGATCCAACCTGACACCATCCTTGCCAACAATATGACCCAAGTACTCCACTTTTGAGGCTCCAAAATCAAATTTAGATTGTTTGAGAAAAAGTTGGTGTTGAGAGAATAGATGAAGAACCCAATCCACATGAGCAAGATGGGTTTTCCATGTTTTACTATAGATGAGAATATCATTAAAGAAAACTAAGACAAAATGATGGAGAAAAGGATGGAAGGCATGATTCATGAGGCTTTGGAAGGTGGAGGGAGCATTGCACAAGCCAAAGGGCATGACCAAGAACTCATAGTGGCCATCATGAGTTTGAAATTCAGTCTTAATAATGTCTTCCTCTTTCATATGTATCTGGTTGTAGCCAGAACGAAGATAAATTTTAGTAAAGCACTGGGCACCACTTAATTCATCCAAGATATTATCAATGAAAGGAATGGGGAATTTGACTTTGATGGTGAGTTTGTTGAGGGAAAAAAATTAGGACACATGTGCTAAGATCCTTCTTTCTTAAGTACTATGACCACAGGAGAAGAATAGGGGCTAGTACTAGGATGAATAACACCCATGGCGAGCAATTCTTAAACAATTTTCTCAATTTCATTTTTTTGGGCAGTCTCTTGTTGTTAAAGTAAAGCTAGATGAAAATGCTAGTCTCTTGTTGTTAAAGTTAAGGAAGGTTTGCAGGTATGTGATCATATACACCTGGTCTATTACAGAGTTACAAATCAGATTTAGATGATGAAATTGATAAGGGCTTTTGGTTGAGGTACATGTTGGGTACATGGTTGAGACAAGTAGTCGATGAGTTGGCACATACATGAGGTGTATAGTTGATGATGTTGGTACATCTTGATGAGTCAAAGTTTATGTGTATTTGATGCATGATTGGTACATGTTTGGTGCATGGTTGATGCACTCGTTGATGGTACAGGTTGAGGTACAGGTTGGTGCATGGTTGATGCACTTGTTTATGGTACATGTTGATTACATGTTTTTTGGTACATATTGTTACATGTTGTTTGGTGCAGGTTGATTGGTACATGTTTACAACAGTATATCTCACAGTGATAGTGTGACAATGGTTTCATCATTATACCTCTACGACAGGGCGGTTGGATGGGGCAAGGACATGTGGTTGTAGCCACCTTTCGGTTGTAGCTGAAGAAAATAGGGGGTTGTAGCCTCCTTCTGGTTGTAGCCAGAGAATTGGGGAGTTGGAGCTTCCCTTAGCTTGTATCCTGAGAAACTAGGGGGTTGGAGCCTCCTTCCAGTTGTAGATGGAAAACAAAGGAAATCGGTGCTTCCAATGAATGTAATTCTGAAAGACATATAGGAAAAATCATTACGTGGTTTTCTCCCGCTTTGGGTTTCCACGTAAAAACATTGGTGTATTGTGTATGATTGCTCATTTGTTCATTGTTTATTTACTATGAAACTATTGGATGATAATGCTACATCGATATAACACTTGCATTTTATGGTTAAAAAAGATTAAATTGCTATATTATTGATTCACCCCCTCTTTCGGTAATCAAACAATTGGTATCAGAGCAGGTTCCTTCAGAAATCAGTTTAACCACTGAAAGGTAGATCATGGAGAGAAACAACATGTATAAAAACAAAATACCATAGTTTGATGGACAAAAGTATGCATTCTGGAGCAGAAGGATGAAAACATATATACAGGCATAGGGATTTGAAATTTGACAATCAATAGTAGATGGATACAAAGAACCAACAGTTCTGCCAACAAGTGAAAAAACAATGAAACTCAGTCAAAATAATTCCAAAGCCACAAATGCACTTATGAATGGTCTTGGTGAATCGGTATATACCAAAGTTGTACATTGTAAATCCGCTAAAGAGATTTGGGACAAACTTCGAAATATTTATGAAGGAGATTCAAAAATCAAAGCAACAAAACTTCAAACTTACAGAGGTCAATCCAAACAACTAAATATGAAGGAAGATGAGAATATTGTAGCTTACTTCTTATGAGTCGATGAAACAGTGAATGCAATCATAGGATTGGGAGAAGAAATTGAAGAATCTATAATTGTTCAAAAGGTACTAAGATCTCTTCCTATGAGATTTGATCATAAGATATCAACGCTAGAAGAAAGAGTAGATCTAGACTCAATAAGCATGGACGAACTACATGGAATCTTCACAGCATATGAAATGAGAACTGAACATAAAAATCCAGATATAAAAGAAGCAGCTTTCAAAGCATCCAAAAGGTTAAAGCAAAAGGGAAAGAAAAAGGAACATAGCATCAGCAGTGACTTCTCAAAAGATGATGAAGAAGAAGTGGCCAACTTTGTCAGAAGATTGAACAAGGGAACCAATGATAGATATACAGGTAAGCTTCTATTGATTTGTTTTAATTGTGATGACATTGGTAGTTTTGATAACAAATGTCCCCATAAGAAAAATAAGAGGAAAGGATGAAGATTACTCAAATAGCAAACAAACATATAAGGAGTCCTGCTGCGAATTACAAGTTGTTGAGGAGTCTCACGGGGGATACAAAGTACGATTTGTTGAGGAGTCCCATGGGGGGAGTTCATGGAGTGACCACACTTCACCACGGATGGGACCGATGCCAAGCGCGACCTGCAAAATCCCACAAGCCAAGAGATAGTGGGGGCACTTCCAAACTCATTTATATCCATTCCTGAGTTGCATGAACACTCCAACTATCTTCCGGTGATGAACTTGGGGCCAGGTGGCTCGATTATGACGTGGGGCCTTTTCATTAGGGAGGGGTTGCGAAAATGACCCGCCCCTGAAATTTCAAAAATCTAGGCACCATTCTAATTGCCTGGTTAGCCATTTCGTCGGCTTCCCTGTTGTTTCCGCGCAAAATGTGGAAGAAATTTGCTTGAATGGAGGACATGAGTGCTTTTGATCGATATATGATTCTCTGGAGCTTAGTGTTCTTTGGAGCGGTTCCCATGATAAAGTAGCGGATGATATTTTTGAGTCACCTACAATTGTGATATGTTTCAACTGTTGAACCTATGCTAACAAAATCCCTTGATAAACTGCATATGCTTCAGCCATATTGTTGGAGTTTTTGCCTAGATTCCAAGAGAAGTCTAGCAAATGATTTCCTCTAGGGCTATACAACACCCCTCCCACACCCGCCTTCTCTTAGGTCTATTTTAATTTTTATTATGGAGCATTTGGTTAGTGAATATTGACATTTAAAATTTATTAGAATTTATTAGTTATTTATCAATTTCTCTATTGATTAAATTAGATATTTTTAGTATTAATTATAAATGAGTTGATTGTTAATAATAATTGCAATACAAGCAATTCAATCCCTTCTTAGATTGAGAATTTCAACTCTGCTTCTTCTTTTTTTTAACTTGTGAGAGTTAATTGATACAATTTCACTTTGCTTAAAAAAATAAAATCTTATGGGACTTAATCAATGCAATTCAATTTTTCTTTTTTTAAATTTATGAGACACGATTGATGTAATTTTTTCTTTTGAAACTAACCAAGATAGACCCATCTTAAATATGGATCTATGAACCACCCACTAGAGAGATCAAATTTTTTAAATTGTAATTTTTTTATTATCATTTAATATGAAGCCAACTTAGATCCATCTTAAACCTTGATCTATCAAGCACCATCTTAAATCTAGATCTATCAAGCACCCAGAAGGATCAAATTTCTTAAAGTGTAATTTTTTTATTATCATTTAATATGAAATAATTAATATTTTATATGTTTTCATATGTAAATACGTAGTATATATGTGTGTGTAATATGTGATGGTGATGTTTTAATTGAGCAGACTTTGTTTTTATTATTGTTAATTTTTTTATGAAAATTATTAGATTTGTTGATGCAATGTTTTTTTAAACTTTTGAGAGTTAAAAAAATTGTTAATTGATTATCTTTTTACAAAATACTTATTTAGTTAATTTATACAACTTGATTTTGATTTGTGAACTCATGATATTAGAAGTCTTTAGTTGATGCATTTTTGGAATTCTTTATCCAAGAAAGTTCAACCTCTCTCTTTTCAACAACTTATCTCCTTTCTCTCTTGACTTTGTGTGAAATTAATGAAATTAAACTCTCATATTTCTTTGAAAAATCAACTTCTCTCCTTTCTCTCTTAACCCGGATTTATACAACTTATAACATTACGAGGATTAATTGATATTTCTTAAAACTTCTTTTTCTTAAAAAATCTACCTCTCTCCTTCCTCTTAAAAGCTCAACTTCTCTTTGTTTTCTAAATCTCAACTTGTCTCTCTTTTCTCCTTTCTCTTGGCTCACACTAGTGACAAGTAGAAGGGTTTAATTGATACTTTTTTCCTTGAAACTTCTTTCTCAAGAGCTCATCATCTCTCATTTGTCTTAAAAATTCAATTTCTTTGCTTTGTGCTCTTTTTTTTAAACTTCTTTCTTAACAGCTCAACTTCTTTCTTTTCTCTTAAAAGCTCAACTTCTTTACTTTGTGGAACTAATGACATTAGAAGGGTAACAATTCTTTTCTCTCCTTTCTCTTAAAAGTTCAACTTTTTTTTCTCTCCTTTCTCTTAAAAGTTCAACTTTTTTTTCTCTCCTTTCTCTTAAAAACTCATTTTTTTTACTTTGTAAAACTCATCACATTAAAAACATAAGAGCTTTCTCCTCTATGCTTAGTATTCTTCTTACAAGCTCAACTTCTCTACTTCCTAAAACTCGGACATTAAAAGCATTAAAACTTTCAATCTCAACTTCTCTACTTTGTAAAACTCATAACATTAAAAGTGCAAGAGTTCTTTCCCCTCTTCTTTCTCTTAAAAACTCCACTTCTTTGATTTATAAAACTCATAATATTATTTTGTTAAAGAGGTTGATATTTTCTTTTTAAAACTCCTTTCTCAACTTCTTTTACCTTTCTATTAAAAAATTCAACTTCTCTCTTTTGTTCATGGCATTTTTTGATATTTTTTTTTAAACTCGACTTTTTCTCCCATTTCTTTTTAAACCTTAACTTTTTTCCTCATTTACTTCGAGCATAATCTCCTCTTTGCATAACTCATAAAATTAAAAATTTAAAAAAATGTTAATGTTTTTTCTTTATAATTTTTAAAAATTTCTCACAAAACCTAGAGAATAGTTGGAACCAGAGTATAAATTTGAGGGAAGTTTGTTTTTAAAATTACTCTTTACATGAAGTTTTATATTTATTTTTTCTAGTCATTTAAATAATAATATATATTATATGTATTTTTTAAAATTTTGTCATGAATACAAAAACAACTTTTGTTGTGATAGAAAGACAACTTGTATATAACATAAAATTAGAATGACTTCATATATTATTAAATTTATAATAAAATAAACCTAAATATATACAATAAAATATATTGAACTAATTTATAAAATCTTTTTAAAAAATGATGGTAATTTATTGGTAAAATGAACATCTTTAAAAGCTACTCATAAAATGGAGATGTATTTATTTATATTGATTTTCAATACACATGTCTAACCTTTTCAACATTGGTTATAAATTCTAATCTTCTCTTCAACCTTTTGGGAGAATTAACAACCAATACAAATGAATATTTAAGTACTTATTGTGTTTTTCAATGCACATATTCGACTATTTTGTTGTCAATTTTCTCTTCAAAGTTTTTTAAAATAGCCATGATAAGTTTTGAAGATGAGAATTGTCTTAATTCAAGTTAACCAAAACAAATACTTTTAATTGCATGGAGGTTTACATACATAATCATTCCATTTAGATTGATAATTAAACTCATAGTGAGGAAACATTAAAACAAATGAGAATATAAATTAAATGTACAATTTTTTGTATATATATAAAATAATATCAATCAGTCTTACCTTTCTGGATAGTTACATGCAAGTTTTAGGCAGATCTTTTCTTCCCTCTAGAGTCTCAACCTTCCAATTTTCAAAGAATCCATGTGACGTGTAAGTTGTGAACATGCAACATTATACGTGTTGCTCACCTTGTACTATAATATTTGTAACTTATGCAATGTCATACATTGTTATGCATTCAACCTTCAACGTGTTGCAACCTCCATGTGCTACAAAATTTGTAACATTTACTATGCATGACATGACCTTTGCTATAATATTTATACCTTGTGTTATGTATGCTTTACACAAAAATCAACATTCAAATTTAGAAAGTTGTTATTATATTATATTATATGATGATTAACTTCCACTAAAACCAAATTAGTCTATGACCTTAATATTGTTATTATATAATATATATTATAGACCAATTAAGTCTTAGTAAACATTAATATATTATAATATATATTGTGAATAGTGATTATATATATATTCTTTAAGAGCATATAGATATAAAAATCAACTTATATTTCTAACTAGTGGTTAAATTTGAAGTTATCCTTTTTTTCCATTTTTAATAGTGAAATATCATCATTTTTTAAATTTTCATTTTATCTTAATTTTTTATATCTTAAATTTCACTGGCAAATTTGACCATGTGTGTGTGTGTATATATATATATTAAATTTTCTAAATTTGAATATTGATTTTTGTGTAAAACATACATAACACAAGTTATAAATTATATAGCAAAGGTCATGGATAGTACATGTTACAAATTCTATAGCAGGTGGAGAGGTTGAGAAGCACCTACACACTCACAAGTCACAGGGATTCTTTGAAAAGTGAAGGTTGAAAGGGAAGAAAAGATTAAAGATTTAGAAACACTGCCCAAAACATGCATGCAACTATCCAGAGAGGTAAAGATCATTAATATTAAATTGGAATTGTAGTGATGAAAATTATCTTTGTTTGCACACCTCCAAAGAAAAGCATAGCAAATGAAAATCTTTGAACCACTATAAATATATCAACAATCA
>JZKD02S0852406.1:0-14276 GCA_000966675.3 Picea glauca
CAGGTGAAGCACACCAAGAAAATGGTAAATAATACACCATTTTACAACCGCTTTAAAGATGGAAGCATTGCACAAATGCAACGCTAATACCATCCTATAAAAAAGAGCAGGTAAATAATACAAGCAAGAAAAAATTATCATATGCAATACACGAAAAATATAGGTCAAATATCACAGCTCAGAAAGAATGGTTGGAATATAATGAGAAAGTTCAGTAGTAAGTGATTGAAACCCATTCACAAGCTGTGTGTGGAAATCGGGCAAAGGGAAGATTGTAGGTTGTAGCTACCCAGTACTGAGTGCCCACTGCCCATACCACAAAATCGGGGTGAAATTAAACCATAAACCCTGATTTTACCAAATGGCAGGGCGAAGAAGCTATCATAAATTCCCATATTTCTAGAAATTTGGCTAATGGAAGCTTGTTCCTCCAAATTTCAGGGGCTAAATATAATTTGTTTTCCTCTATCCCTCCTAAAAACATGGGCTAACCCTGTACACAATTTTTACCCTAAAATAAATTATGGGATAATGAAATAAGTTTAAAAGAATCACTCTAATACAAAAAATTTGCCCAATAAAAAATTAGAGGCCCCTTAATTTCGCCCATGAGCGAAATTTTTCCCCTAAAATCATCTATGTTTCTTATATATATCAATATTACATTCATAGGAAGCACCAATTTCCCAATTCTCCAGCACCAACTGGAAGGAGGTTCCAACCTCCTATTTACAGGATCCAAACTGAAGGAAGCTACAACTCCCTGAATTATCCAACTACAACTGGAAGGAGGCTCCAACCTGAAGGAAACTCCAAATCCCTATTTTCTTTGTCTCTAATCAAAAGGAGGCTACAACCCCCTGATTTGTAGGATCCAACTTGAAGGAATCTCCAACTCCTTGAGTTCTCCGATACCAACTGGAAGAAGGCTACAACCCCCTTTCCTTGCCCCATATTGTCTCCTTGAAATATAAGTGTATACACAACGTGTCACTACCATTGATACTGTCACTGCCACTGTCTCATCAACCTGTAATTAACCTCTCATACAACTTGTCAATTTCACTGTCACATCAACCTGTAACTATCATTGTCACATAAAACTGAAATTGATGATGAACCAATCATCCAAACTGTCATTTTCCCTGTCACCATCACTATCATTGATATACCATCATCAACCAACTATAACCAAATCCACTCACATATATGTCATTGTCACATCAACTTGTCACTATCACATCAACCTGTTACTGTCACTCTATCACATTAACCTGTAACTGATGATCAACTAATCTTCCAACCTATCACTATCCTTATCATTATCTCTATCACTATCTCTATACCATCATCGACCACATATAACCAGATCCACTCATATGGATACCAAAACCATCACCAAGATGTGCATCATATCATGCATCAATCATGAACTGAAACCTATACCATACCACGTACATCAACCATGTACTACAACCTATAGCATACCATGTACATCAACCAAGTACCAAAACCTATACCATACCATGTACATTAACCGTAGCCCATATCACTCATGATATGTCTCAATCATTCCATACAGCATGCACCATAACATCAATGACGTGCCTCAACCATCTGCCTCATACATATGTCAAAAATTTCTTTAATAATGTGCACACATCACCATGACATATACCAAACTAGATACCAAGATAACCAAGATATGCCTCTAACAATGTACCATGATATCATCAAGATGTATCTCAACATGTACCAACATCACTAAGATATACCTCAATCATGTACCACAACATGCAATGCATGTACCTCAAACATATGCAATAACCTCATCAAGAAGTGCCTCCAACATGTATTAACATCACCAAGAAATGAACCTCATGAATGTAGCAAAAATATGTCTCACAACATGCACATAATATGTGTCTCACGCATGTGCCAATGTCTCAAAAATATACCAAAGACATGCCTCAAGGATGCACCTCAACATCACCAACATGTAACCCTCAAAACATGCATATAGACATACTTTAAACATGTAGCTAACCTGATACACAAGATTTCAAACCTATAACTCTTTCTCAGCCTCAACAACCTGGTACAAGAATCCTCCCCAAATTTTCCTTTTCCTCATGGGGCTAAGACCAGTCAACTAAAGGGGCCTCATGGGATGAGGGTCATACAACTCACCGGGGTGCCTTGAGGGACACCAGTAGCCTAACCCACGAGGGTCATCCAAATTATTATGTATCATAAAACCATCCCTCTCCTCTGCAATCCTGAAAATTTCACTTTCACAATCCTTCGCTACCTCAGATTCATCGCATCAGATTCACCAATATATCACTTTCTCACTTGATATATATTCAATAAACTTGCTTGTACTAATGGGAGGCTTATTTTTGTGTATTTATACTTTTCCAAGTGACTTCTTTCCTTAACTTTAGGGCCAACCTGTACTTTATTGTTATAACTAATTTACCCTTTAATTAATGACTTGTAACATCTTGTTATAACCATTTAGGGGATTCTTAACCATTCTTCAGGGCTTCCAACTTCATAACCTCATAAATCCTCAATCGTGAGTAACAACGTGACATACCACATACCATTGGAAACAACATTACAAGGAATATCCATCTATGAGTGTGTTACCTACATTTACACTATACTTCATGTCCTTTTTCCTCAAACAACTCCAGGCTTCATGACCACACCTCCGGGGCTTCTTGTAGACTCTTCAATTTCACCCATCACATATATTGACATCAATGAAAACCACTTATGTTGACATCAATTACAACCAACTATCAAAAAATCCCCCCCTTTGGCATTGATGGCAACACTCATACTCCCCCTGTGACCGATGCTCTTGATCGTTCTCTCCTCATGTTTTTCTCCCCCTTTGACATCAATGGCAAAGGGTATCTCTCTTTGGGGCTAATCCCCCTTTCTTCATGCTTCTGATATTTCCTTTTTGATATTTCTCTTTCTCCACCTTTGACATTATGGAAAAAATGGTAACTCCCCCTATCGATATGTCTTCCCTTGTCTTCATGCTTCTGATATTTATTTCTTGATCACTTTCTCTCACAATTTCTCTCCCCTTGACTTCTATACAATATGTCATGTATATGAATGTGGGGATTTCCTGTATATGTGTTATGTTCTCTCTTTCAGTGATGTTTTAACATTGCTTCTTACTATTGTAATTATCTGACATATATATATAAATCATTCAAATCTTTCATGTTCATTGATTAGACATCAATAACCATACTTTTCAATAATTTCCTTTTGACTATATAACTTCTACTAACAGATCCTCTTCCCCTATATTTATGTGTCTTTCACTTCTTTCCTTCCTGTGACTAACTAATTTCACCTGCCAATATGTCTCCATCCATTTTTATGCATATTATCTAATTTATGTCTTTTATACTCTGAACTAGACCTGCCAAATATATCATGAAATCATCTATGTCGATGTGTCATAGAAACTGTCCATGACTCCACTACACAATGTTAACCCATCTACTACAACTAATTAAAACATATTCTTGTTCTTCAGGTTCTTTGTTCAATCTGCAAATCAAAATCTACATGTGTGAAACAATATGTACCGAATATGTCCTTGTCTGAATACATACCTGTAATCCTTTATACAATCATTAATATCTTCCTAAAAAGTGTGCCATTGATATTCTTCATAAATTTCATCTAATAACTGCATGGGAATGTGTTACGAAAGCTGCTCCTCAAACAATCAAACTATCACAAGACATTCTACACTTGCATCATCAAACCATTCTAAAACTACACTTCCAAAATACGCAAACACTTTAGACTCTAAAGATAGTTATATGATATATAGAGCTTCTACTTAGACTCCCCATGTTCAATATTCCTCTTTACTGGAAGTATCCAAGCTGGATGGATAAAAAAAATACCAAATACATGCCTCAAACATGCACCTTAACATCATCAACATGTACATTACCCTCAAAACATGCATATAGACATACCTTTAAACCTGTAGTTGGCATGATACAAAAGATTTCAGACCTATAACACTTTCTTAGCCTCAACAACCTTGTACAAGCATCCTCCCCAATTTTTTGTTTCCCTCGTGGGACTAAGACCAGTCAACTAATGGGGCCTTGCGGGAAAAGGGCCATACAATCCGCGGGGGTGCCTCGTGCGACATCAATATCCTGACCCACAGGGATCAGCCAAATTAGGGTTTATTAAAAAACCCTCACTCTCCTCTAAAATCTCAAAAAATTTACTTTCACACTCCTTCGCTAACTGATATTCATTGAGTTAGACTCACCAATAGATCACTTTCTCACTTGATACATATTCAATAAAATTTCTTGTACTAATGAGAGGCTTATTTTTGTGTATTTATACTTTTACAAGTGACTTCCTTCCTTAACTTTAGGGATGACATATACTTTATTGTTATAACGAATTTACCCTTTAATTAATGACTTGTAACATCTTGTTATAACCGTTTAGGGGATTCTTAACCATTCTTCTGGGATTCCAACTTCATGACCTCATAAATCCTCAACCATGAGGAGCTACTTGACGTACCACCTACTGTTCGAAATTCCATGATGAGGAATATCCATCTATGAGTGTGTTACTTGCATTTACAATGCCCTTCATGTCCTTATTCATCAAACAACTTCGGGATTCATGACCACACCTCTGGGGCTTCTTGTAGACTTCTTCAAATTCACCCATCACATTTGTTGACATAAATGAAAACCACTTCTATTTACATCAATGATAACCAATTATCCAACAACATCAATGAAAACCAAATATCTAACAAGCTGAAGATGTTGAAAAGTGTTACAACCCTGGTTAAATAGTGCATAAGGTATTAAGTATAATGAATTAGATAATCTGACTGTCTTAATATGATTTAGTTAAACAATAATTATTTCTTAATAATATTAATTAATTGTTCATAATTGTTGATGATTAATTAATTAATTAATTGACTCATTAAAGATTTGAGTAATAAATAAAAGGGGCTTAATAATTTTAATTTATTTGATTAAAAGACTTTACGTATGCAGGGGGGGGGGGGGATGAAGCAATAAATGAAGGATAAGGTAATAAAGGCATGGGATAAGGTAATTAAGGGAGGGGAGGAGAGTCAGTGAAGGGAATATATGAGGGGGAAGAGTCTTACGGGAGAGCATTATGATATTGGAGGGAGAAAGCATTCAGGAGGGGGGACTGGATTTCTGTTTGGTATATTTTTCTAGTGTGGGGAGTGTGATTTTGGGGGGTTTTGGTGAATCATTGCAGGGGGCACTGGGTTGCTGGGGGTTTTGGGCATGGGGGCCAGGATTCCGTTTGGTATCCTGGAGCTAGGGAGCCAGACAGGATGCTCCTAGCTGACTGGGTGGTTAGTTGGTTTGGGCAGGGTTTGGTCAAGCAACAAGTTGGTCAAGGCAGCCGGGAGGACAACCATACAAGCGGGATTTTAGCATCAGACGAAGGTATTTTAATTTATGTATTTGTTTTATGTATTTAAGGAATAAGTAGTGTTATGTGTTTTTTCGTAAGCTTATTATGATCAGTTCAATAAATTTTATATATGCTGGTTATGAAGTATTAAAAATGTTAGGATATCATTTCTTAAAAAAAAATCTTTTTCTTGTTTTATAAGGCTCTGTTGAGAAGAAACTTACAAAAAGGAATTGTCTTCTTATGATAGTGCCCATACTCTAAAGAAATTAAATCAACTAGAAATAAACCATTTCTATTGGAAAATCCTCCCGAGAAGGAATCCAAATATTTGGTCAACGTGGTTAAGATGTTGTTGGAGCAGGAAATTTTGTGGTTCAACATAGTAAACGAGGCATAAGGGACCAAGGGAGCAAGGTGCACTAGGAAATAAGCGAAAGCAGCATGACATAGGAGAAAGGAAGCAATGTGCCAGGAATTAAGGAAGATCAACACAGATTCAAAAAAAGGAACAATTGCATTGAAGACCAACCATGCACAAGGAGTTAGAAAATGAAAAAGTGGATTACACCTAGAATTAAGGTCTTGAGTAATGATTTAATGGTTTTTACCCACCTTTTTGTATGAATAGAGGATGTATGATGTAGATAGGGGTGTCTTAGAACTCATGTGTAAAGAACCTATTTTTGGAGAACTTTTGAGTCGTGAGTCACAGTGGTATTTTTTGGCTAAGAGTTGTGGAGCTCGAGTTGTATCAGTTTAGGAGAATCATGAAGTATTATTGAGGGTCAGGTCACAAGTTGTGGATCTTGGTGTGACACTGGTCAACCTCATGGACCATTAATAACCTATGATGCAAGGTGCGCAATGCTATTTTGATGAATAATAATCAGAAGAAAAAGGTCTTTGTGGATGTATCTCATGGGGGGTGAACCACAATAAAATCATGTGTTGTGATGTGTTTGAATGATGTTTTTTTTGTTTCTACAATTATGAATGAATAATGAATGGATGGAATAGTATTATGTAGTGCACACCACTGATAATGTAGAATGGAATAAATGTTAGATCTAGATGAATGGTATAATATGATGCATGTTAAAGTAGAAGTAGAAGAAGTAAAACAAACATCCCCACTCCCTTCCAGGATTTCATACATTTTCTTCCTGTAGTCACCCATAATCCATCTCGGGTGAGACTACTCTATGCACTCTGTGTGTGGCGTAGCCATCTGGTTTTCTAGAAGGGCCGATGGTTTCTAGGGTTTTGTTGGAGAACTAAGGTAGAACCCGGGTCAACCCATAACATCCAAAAACAACTCTACAAGAGTATGACCTTGAATTCAAACCAACTAATATTGTGAAAGGTCAGGGCTTATGTAAGATAGTGACACAAGGAGTTGACAATGAATAACAAGAAGAAGCTGGTTGGAAAGATGAACCTACAATGTATAATAGGTTCCATATGTCCTAGCCATTGAAGGATCATATTACAATGATCTTAAATATTATTTGTAACATGGAACTACTACAAACCACCTCAATGTTAAGCATAAATAGTGTTATATCTAAAATATTTACAGTATCAAATGTTACATGGCATCTTTTTCAGAAAGAATTATGATGGATTGTTACTCATATGCCTTGAAAGAAAATATGTTGATAATGTACTGAAATATATGTATGATGGACCAGCTTGTGGTCAGTTTTAAAGAGACACAACAACCCACAAAGTGATAAGAGCGGGATACTACCGGCCCACACTCTTCAAATATTCGCATGCATACTAAAAGAGTTGTGCAACATGTCAAAAATTTGCAGGAATGGAACATAAATCTACCATTCCTCTCCAATCTGTTGTTGTAGAAGAACCCTTTGAACAATGGGGCCTAGATATCATTGGTGAGATAAATCCTCATTCATCTAAGAAACCTAGGTATATTTTGACCTCTACTGATTATTTCACACATTGGATGGAAGAAATACCTTTAGTCAAAGTGAATGAGAAGGTAGTAATAAATTTTATCAAACAACACATTATCATGAGGTTTGGAATTCCTAAATCTTTAGTTTTTAATAATGCTACTTAATTCTCATCCTTGAAATTATTTGAGCATGCATTGGAAACAGGTATCATTTTAAAATACTCAACCAATTACTATCCCTAGTTTAATGGCTTAGCAGAATCTACAAACAAGAACATCATCTATATCCTTAAATGAACCATGGTTGATCACCAAAGAAATTGGCACTATGCATTACAAAATGCTCTCTAGGTGGATCGTGTCACTCCCAAAGCTTCCATATGAACTTCATCTTACTTTCTTGTGTATGGGAAATAATTTTTTCTACCCTCAAACATTTACCTACCTTCCCTCCTACTCACAAAATAGTCTCGAGGTAGAGAATTCCCTGTCATCCAAATTCGTATCAATACTTTGTTGAACCTCGAGGAAATACGTGAAAAAACCAAAAGAAAGTTTGAAGATAACTAACAAACAATAAAATGTTGGCTTGATAAGAAGTATGTAGGTGAGAAAGAGTTCCATGTTAGGGACTTAGTTCTAAAATGGGAGAAGTCACATGAAGTTAAAGGGAACATTCAAAATTCCAACAGCTTTGGATGTGTCCCTACATCATTAAAGAAAAGATTGGCCAAGGAACTTTTCGATTACAAAACCTTTAGGGGGAAATTGACTCTGTCCCTGTTAATGACCAAATCCTAAAACACTACATTAGTTAGCCATTGATCTTGTTGATCACTTGTACATAAATAAATCCTGATTCTGATTTTCATTTTATTTTGTTTCTTTAGTTAAGTTGGCTTTCTTAATGTTTTTTATTACTAGCATTTTCCTTTATCCTTCTTAATTGTTGCATTTTTTCTTTTGAAATTCTCACAAATTATCCCAAGTCACATGTCTAAAAATACTACATCTGGTGCAGATAGACTAAACATTTAAGTAATATGATGTCAAATCTACATGTCTTCCCGAACATGTAATCCCTTTACGAACTATCACAAGTCAAGATATGGTGGAGGAACATGACTTATCAATACGTAAATACACTAGAAGAACAGAGAGCCAATAGACTTCATTGAATAACAAATTACTATGTTATACGACCTAAATAAAAATGATCTAGATAAAATGTTCATAGTATACTAGGAATCGTGACTCGTGAACTTTTCTCATCCATAATCAAGTTAGCAGATCTCACCACCATAGGTTCCATTCCTAGTGCCTTTAAATTTTAAATGGAACTCCCCCCATCCACCTGTCTCTCTAAAAAAAAAGAGAATCAAATATTATAAAAGTTAAAGGCTTAGGGAAAGGATTTCTAGATCACATGGGCCATGCACGTATCTCCACTGAGGCTATGGAATCTCACTGGAAGTGGAGCGACACTAGAGAAATGCAATATGACTTGTATTCTAAACATTCTTGATTTTTTGTTTCTATTATAATACCTACATATATCTTTCTATCCATTTACCATGTGAATAAAATATCAATTTGAAAGCAATCTGTAATTTGAAAATGTATCACTCGTCCTTGCACCTTAGTATTTTCAATATGAATGTTATGGGAACTATGTTTTGTCTCTTATGATTTTGTATGATGGAGCACCCTTCCTAAATTGTGTGTATAAATCATCATGCATATATTCAAGGTTTCACCCAGCGTGTCACCATTTGTTGTGACAAAAACTACAACCCTCCATTTTCCCGTTTGATCTTGCTTACCTCCCTAGAAATTGGATCCCCTCATCTTTTGATCCTAAGAGAAATCCTCATGAGTATACCTCTCCACCTCAAGATACCTAGAAAAATCATGGTTTTACTTGAAAAAATCATCAACCCTTGGTGTTGAAATCCAAATTTGAAATTGACAAAGTTTCTTCGAACTTCTCTGAACAGTTTGGAGGAGTTATTTTCATCTTCCCCAATATGAAATCGTATCACACAAGTAAGATAAAAATCCTTCGATGTGTTTGGAGGAGTTAACTTTAACTCCTATGAACACATTGAAAATTTTCCTTTGATTGCTTCTGATGTTATCGAAGAACTTCTTCTCTGACCCTCCAACCACACCAACCCCACTATGACGTCCCCGACCACCAACAGGATGAGAAACGCCACTTCTTGGACATTTCACTTAGCTCTGATACCCATTCATGACATCCTCGGCCTTAAACCAACTGAGCAGGCCATGATACCAAATAACCTTTATGATATGATACCATTTTATGAATTTATATGCATGCATATCTAACACGATTAACGATTACAACATTTTGTTTATGCTACTTATCATTCGAAAATAATCATTAAAACATACTGACAATAAATGCCTATAGACAACATATTTTAACTAGACAGAGATCAATGCGGAAATAACAGTAAGCCTACACACACAACATAACTGATATATCCAGGCATTACCCATCAAGTTACAACACATGTACAATTACACAACATACAATTAGCATAGATTTGGAACTTATCTTTCAGTAGATGACCACCAAACTATGTGCACACCTTCCAACCTTAGACCACACTTCTCATCATGCTCAGTAGTGGGTCACCCCCAATATGGGACTAAACTCCACCAGGCAAGGGATTCCTAGGCTTGGAAAGGGCAATAGAAAATGTGCACAGGTCAACAGGAAGGATTATTTCCCAAGGCCAAATCACACTAATAGTCTATAGCCTCTCATTTCCCACATGCCTATCCTACCCAAGGAAGTGTTCCCCTTCTCTGATCAACAGTCCTTCGGCTTCCCCACTTCCCTTCCAAGGCTTCAACAATAGGTCGGACATGAATTCTCCAAGAACTATAATTGCAATTGGGCTCCCTCTAGAAAATAACTTCCCCAACAACTTTTCTCACCTAGAGAGAGATGCTTCCAGGCCTGGCAACCTTCTTGTTCATTCCATAGGCCTGACAACCCACCTCTTCAAACCACAGGCCTGACAACCTGTTTCTTCATTCCACAGGCCTGACAACCTGCCTCTTCAAACCACATGCCTGACAACCTGCTTCTTCAGTCCAACTTCTAAGTCAAATTCCTGATAAAGTAATGGAAACATCAAGGCTCAGATAGTTATAGACGATGGAAGAAAGCCATACTCAGTCAAGGAACTACATGGCTACATGGTCAACAGTTATGACAAAACACAACTCATATAGTTATAGGGTGTGTGATTGTTTGGATATCGACGATGGAGATGATAATGGCTCAGTACGCGAGTCAATGGTGAATCCGATAGGGTGATAGAATTGCGAGAAGGAGAGGGTTGCGAGAATGGTGAGGAGGAGAAGGAGGAGGAAACCCCAATGAGATGGCTTTCCCAACTATATACTGCATGTGCCCAGGTTGACACATGTCTTCTTAAAGCCTCATGAGATCCACTTAACACTCGTTCCCTTTCCCAAGAACTTTGGACAACACTTATCATGTCCACCTTAACCTTTATGAAATAATAATAAATATTGTTCCCTTAGAGGCAAGCCCTCTAGCTTATCCCCTAGGCCTAAACACTTAGCCCCCTCCCTTAACCTACCTAGTGGAGCTTAGTCCCCCATAACTCTTTCTTCGTGGTCGATCTACATGCAACAATGTAATTTTATTAATGATATGTGTATTTACATAAACAAAATCAGGCTCATGGCCTTAAACATATAGGATCTCTGACCTAATAAACATGTAAGTATTCAACTTATAAACACTTGGCTCACTAGACTATAAACATAATTACAATTCAACAGTGGATCGACCTTGGAGTGTTACAATCCCCTCCCCTTATTTTTTCATTGTCCTCAATGCGACTTACTTACAAAACAAGAGAAAGATTTCCAAAATCTTCAAAAATATGTGGGTACTCTGCCCGCATAGCATCTTCATGCTCCCATTTTGTGTCCTAAGGACCATACCAGGTCCATTGAACGTTTACAATCCCTATGGCTCACTTCTGGAGTTGATTGCTTGTCTGATCCAGTATACACATCAGATGCACCTGGAAAGTGCTTTCCTGATCCACTTGAATCACATTCCAATCAATAACATGATTAGCATTAGGTACATATTTCTTAAGCAATGACACATGAAATACATTATGTATAGACATGCATGTAGGTAATGAAAACCTATATGCTACTAGACCAATCCTCTCTATGATTTCAAACGTCCCATAATATTGAGCTGCCAACTTTGAATAGTTTCCCAACTTTAGGGAGCTTTTGTTGGCATTCACTCTCAGGAATACATGATCCCCTACTTTAAATTCCCTGTGAGTTTTGTTCTTATCAGCATAACTTTTCTTCCTATCTTGGGAAGCCTTCAGATTCTACTTAATCTTCAGCATTTTTTCTTCCATTTCCTTGAGAAACTCTGGCCCCACCACTTCCCTATCAGTTGGGTTGTCCAAGATTACTGGGGTGTTTCACTTTCTATCATAAAGTGCTTCAAACAAGCTCATCTTCAGTGATGCTTGATACCCATTGTTGTATGAAAATTCTACCAAGTGCAGATAATATTCCCATTTAGATGGTTTTTCCATCACATACATCCTTAGCATATCTTCTATCACTTGGTTCACCCTCTCTGTCTACCCATCAGTCTCAGGATGATAAGTAGTGCTAAAGTTCAGATTTGTTCTAAATTTTTTGAATAACCCCCTTGAGAAATTTGATTTAAACTGCGAGTCTCTGTCAGATACAATTGTCTTGGGTACACCATGCAAGCGTACTACTTCCTTCATATAAATATCAAAAACGTTAGTTTCTTTATGAGTAGTCTTCATATGAATGAAATGGGTAGCTTTAGTAAGATTTTCTACCACTACCATGATTGCATCATGTTGCTTGCTTGTTTTGGGCAATCCCGTGATGAAATCCATTGTTACCACTTCCCACTTCCATGTAGGAATGGGTAATGGATGTAGTAACCTAACCGAGTGTCTATTCTCATCCTTGACCCTTTGAAATTCCAAGCATTTAGCAATAAAATCAGCAATATCCCTCTTCATGCCTGGCCAATAATATTGGCTTTTGACTGCTGAAATTGTTTTCTGATATCCTGGGTGTCCTGCATAAGGTACATTATGCCTCTCTTTTAAAATCGCACTCCTCAATTCATAATATTTGGGTACATAAAATCTATTTCTGTATAGAAGGATTCTATCAATTCCCAATTCATAATCCTCAACTTTCTTCTACATTTTACGTTGCTACAATTTTGGTACAAATTCCATGTACTGAAAATCTGATTTTGCAACCTCTACAATTTTGTCTTTCAAATATGACTGGTACATTATAATGGTTGTAGCATGCAACTCATACACCCTTCTGTTGAGTGCATCAACCACTTTGTTCTCTTTCCCCTTGATATGATTTATTTCAAAGTCATATTCACTGAGAAACTCTAACCATCTACTTTGCCTGGCATTTAGAGTTGGATGATCAAACAAATACTTCAGACCATTATGGTTTGTCCTCAGCTCAAACCTCTTTCCCATGAGGTATTTCCTCCACTTCTTCAAGGCATGCACTATGGATCCCAACTCCAAATCATGAGTGGAATAGAGACTTTCATGTTCTTTCAACTTCCTTGATTCATAACATACACCAAACCCATTTTGACTAAGGACTCCACCCAATCCTTCTTTACATTCATCTGTGCATACAATGAAGTCTTCATTTGGATCTGCAATCCTTAGAATTGGAGCACTGGTTAACAGTTGCTTCAATTGTTGGAAGTTGCTTTTGCATTCTTCTGTCCATTGAAAATTTTCCCCCTTCCTTTGCAAGGAAGTGATGGGGTGAGCTATTCTTAAAGACCTTGCAATGAATCTTTTGTAATAACCAGCTAGACCCATGAAGGATCTAACTTCTGAAACATTCTTTGGTGTTGACCATTCTCTAATGGAATATATCTTTTCAGGGTCCACTGTTATCCCATCCTAGATATTATATGCCCCAAGTAATGAATTTTGTTTTGATAAAATGAGCACTTGCTCAATATGGCATACAACTGATGTTATCTTAGCACTTGTAACACCATCCTTAAATGATTCTCATGCTCTTCTTTCGACTTGAAATATACAAGAATGTCATAAAAAGAAACAATGACAATCTTGTCTAAATATTCCTGGAAAACACCATTCATTAAGAACATAAAAACATCTGGTGCATTTGAAAACCCAAATGGCACCATTGTGAACTCATAATGACCATACCTTGTCCTGAAGGTGGTATTGTTGAAATATTCCTCTTTAATCCTTACCTGATGGTATCCTAACCTGAGATCTATCTTGGAAAATATCTTTTCATCCATCAATTGATCAAAGAGATCATCAATCCTTGGCAGAGGATACTTGTTCTTTACAGTCACTTTATTCAAATGTCTGAAATCAATGCACAATATTAATGTCCCATCTTTCTTCTTCAAAAACAAGACTGGGGCACCCTGAGGTGACACACTTGGGCATATATACCCCTTCTTCAGAAGTTCTTCAAGCTGCATTTGCAACTCCTTCAACTCTAGTGTACTCATCCTGTAAAGAGTCTTTGATACTGAAGTTTCTCCAAGCATCAAATTAATAGAGAAATCAATATCTCTCTTTGGAGGTAGTCTTGGTACCTCCTTGAACACATCTTCAAAATATTCTAGGACTACATTATCTTACAAATTCGGCACCTTATCCTTAGGTGCTTGTTGGCACAGAGGCAGACCCAGGGTTCAATGCTACAACAACGCACCAACAAAACCCTAACTACCGGC
>JZKD02S0852417.1:0-14276 GCA_000966675.3 Picea glauca
TCCAAGGGGATATTGGATCTAATCCATTCCAATGTGAGTGGGCCAATGTTAGTATCATAAGTGCATATATCATCATAATATGTGACATTTATTGATGAAATTTCCAGGAAAATCTAGATCTTATTTATGAAGACCAAGGATGGGGTCTTCAGCCAATTTTAGGAGTTTAGAGATTAGGTGGAGAACCTAACAGGGAAGAATATCCAGGTATTGAGGTTGGATAATGGAGGAGAGTACACCTCCAATGAATTCAAGGAGGCAGGGATCAAGAGGGATTTGATAGTCTCATACAACCCTCAACAAAATGGGGTTGTGGAGAGAAATAATTGGTCCATTATTGGTTCTTCCACTGCTATTATAAATGACCAGGCGTTGCATATGTTTCTTTAGGCAGAGGCATGTAACATGACAGTATATGTGAAAAACATGAGTCCTCACAAGATATTTGGGGAAAATACTTTGGAGGAGGAATTCTCAGGAATAAAGCTAGATATAGGACATTTGAAGATCTTTTGTTGTCCAGTCTACATCCATATGCATGTGGATTTGAGGACAAATTTGGATCCTTCAAGATACAAGGGTATATTTGTGGGGTACAACAACACCTCAAAGGACTACGAGATATTAATACCAGGGCATAGGAATACAATTGTGAGTAGATATGTTTAGTTTGAGGAGAACTTGGCATCTAGGAGATCTCATGAGTCATCAATAGTGACATAGGATGAGTTGTAGCAGGCTCTGAAGGATTAATAGTAGTCAACAACTCAGACTTTAGGTGGGGAGGAGGATTTATCCCCTTCTAGTCCGGTCAGGAGACTTATGTGCCTATTAAAAATATTGAGGGATGTTGGTGAGGATCCTAGGAGTGTGGTCAGAGAGCGCCGACCTCCGAGTCTTCCAGTTTTTAGGAATCAAAATATCAATAGGTATGGTAGGATTCCATGGTAGAGGAGTACACCTCTATTATGAGGAATGTTGTTTGGGACATACTTCCCATACCAGAGGGGACGTCATATGTGACTTCAAAGTGGCTCTACAATATGAAGAATAATACAGATGGTAGCATCGATAAGTTCAAGGAGATGATTGTGACGAGAGGGTTCTCCCAGAAAGAGGGAGTGGAATAGGACACATTTTCTCTAGTCGCCAAGTATGCTTATATTCAAGATTTTATTTCTATTGCTTCATTTATGAGGTGGAGGGTACATCATATGGATGTGAAAACAAATTTCCTCAATGGGATCATTGAGTAGGAAGTATATATAAAAAAACCTAAGGGCTTTGAGATACATGGGAGGGACTCTCATGTGTGTAGGATTTACAAATCCTTGTACAGACTCAAATAGGCACCCAGGGCATGGTATTCTAGGATTGGTGAATACTTGCAAAGTATGGGATTTGCCAAAAGTGAGGCATATCCTAAATTTTACTTCATATAATTTGTTTCTCATGGGTGCATATGAGATTATTGCAAGTTTAAAAGAAGATTTAGCTACTAATTTCAAGATGAAGGATGTTGGATTGATGCATTATTTCTTGGGATTAGAGGTATGGAAGGTATCGAGCGAGATATTCATTGGTCAAGATAAGTACGCAATTGAGGTATTGAGGAGATTGAGGATGGAGGAATATAGACCGATGGCTACACCTATGGTTACCAATCTAAAGAAGGTTGTCACTTAAGATTCAATGTTGGTGGATCCTAGGATATATAGGTAGCTGATAGGGTCTTTGATGTATTTGGTCAATACCAGGCCATATATTTGTTTTTCTATGAACACCTTGAGTGATTTCATGGTAGAGTCAAGGCATGTTCGTTTGACAACAACAAAGCATGTGCTTAGGTACTTGAGAGGTATAGTGGAGTATGGATTGAGGTATCTTGGAGGATATGGAGTGGGGCTACAGAGATACATAGAATTATATTGGGTAGGGAGTGAAATAGATAGAAAAATCACTTTGGGGTGTTACTTCAACTTGGGATCAACAATAATTACTTGGTTAAGTAGGAAGCCGACTTCTGTAGCACTCTATTCAGTAGAGGAAAAGTATATGGTAGCGAGTATGGATAGTTGTGAATACATGTTTATTTGATTAGAAGTTGGAGCCTACGGTGATATACTACAATAATCATAGTTGTATCAAAATTTCAAATAATCTAGTATTCCATGATAGGTCCAAGAATATAGATATCAAATATCACTTCATTTGATATAGGATCCAGAAGGGAGCAGTAAAGATTCAGTATATTTCCACAGATGATCAAGTTGCAGATATTCTAACCAAACCCTTGGTTAAATGGAAGTTTTCATTATTCAGAGACAAACTTGGAGTGGTGCATAATACCTTCCTCACTAAGAGGGAGTGTTGATTATTGGTAGCATCAAACATGTATTTCCTCATGGGTATAAGTGTCTATACATGTGGAAGTTGTTGAAATCCTTCTACCTTGAGAATTTACTTTAGTTAAAGGAATTATTAAAGTAAAGTGATTTTATTAATTAGTTGAGCTATTTAAGGAAATGCTAAAAGTAAATAGCATTTAATATTAGCCATTGATCCCAAGTGAGGTGAGAAGTAATCTCAATCATCAATCACTTTGGAGATTAGGGTTAGGTCATAACTCAATATTGTAAAAGTAAGACTAGGGTGAAGGAGGAAGATACATGACACTTGTGTGTGAGATATAGAGAGGATTGGATCACAAAGGATTGTGATTCAATGATATCTTGGATATGTGCAGAAGGAATTCCATCTAGACATCAGATCAAGGAGAAGAGAGAACATAGGTAATCACATGTGGGTTTGAACAAAGTGAAGCCATAGGAAAGTTTCAAGCCGTACATATTTTTTTGTACATTCCTTGAGTTTGTGTGCATGGGTTTCTATGGAGACAGATGCATATACATGGTTTTACTTAACAAAAGGTGTGTACACCTCAAAAATCATGCCAAATATGGTTTTCACAATAGATAATACTTTGTCATGTTTGTTTGTACTTGTATTTCTCTCATTGGGCCATTATCCATGTTACGAGGGCCCTGGTTTATCATAATAAAATAATCTCAGTATTGGTTTTCCCTCTGGGGTTTTTCTAGAGGTATCTACCCAAAAAAATTAGTGTTTATGAGTGCATGATTTGGTTTCTAGTATCGCTTCCACTATATTTATTTGAGTTGAATATTACAACAATGTATTTTTGTTTTTTGAGATTCTAACTTGATTTGAAGTAATGGAATCACTAGATAACAAGATACCTAGGTACTAGGGAAAGGATTTCAACAGAGTGCAGGTACTGTAGTAGAAGTGGATGAGTAATCATCCAAGCTTGATATTTCCTTCTCCAAGTCTTTTATTTATCTTCCAACACTATGTCAAGTGTTGGATATTATGTGGCTAGTGGGACATCAAGACATATGACTTATGATAGGAAACTCTTCAGCAAGTTTCAAAATCAAGAGGGAGGAATAAGTGTTGAGTTGGGTGATGATGTTAAATATCTTGGGAAAGGAATGGGATCCATTTCCTTTCGAATTCCATTAGGTGATTATCTTGAGTTGAATAATCTTTTTTTTGTTCCTAGTTTGAAGAAAAATATTCTATTAGTTTCTTGTATAACAAATATACATTGTGTGGTCAAGTTTGATGCTAAAAAAATCATGATTAGANAATGACCAGGCGTTGCATATGTTTCTTTAGGCAGAGGCATGTAACATGACAGTATATGTGAAAAACATGAGTCCTCACAAGATATTTGGGGAAAATACTTTGGAGGAGGAATTCTAAGGAATAAAGCTAGTGATAGGATATTTGAGAATCTTTGGTTGTCTAGTCTACATCCATATGCATGTGGATTTGAGGACAAAGTTGGATCCTTCAAGATACAAGGGTATATTTGTGTGGTACAACAATACCTCAAAGGACTACAGGATATTAATACCAGGGCATAGGAATACAATTGTGAGTAGATATGTTTAGTTTGAGGAGAACTTGGCATCAAGAGATCTCAGGTATCATCAATAGTGACATAGGATGAGTTGCAGCAGGCTCTGAAGGATTAATAGTAGTCAACAACTCAAACTTTAGGCGGGGAGGAGGATTTATCCCCTTCTAGTCCTGTCAGGAGACCTATGTGGCTATTACAAACATTGAGGGATGTTTTTGAGGATCCTAGGAGTGTGGTCACAGAGCGCAGGCCTCTGAGGAAGTTTTCGAACTACATGGCACTTATGAGTAGCATAATTGATTCCGAGTCTTCCAGTTTTTAGGAATCAAAATATCAATAGGTATGGCAGGATTCCATGGTAGAGGAGTACACCTCTATTATGAGGAATGTTGTTTGGGACATACTGCCCATACCAGAGGGAATGTCATATGTGACTTCCAAGTGGCTCTATAATATCAAGAATAATACAGATGGTAGCATCGATAAGTTCAAGGAGATGATTGTGACGAGAGGGTTCTCCCAGAAAGAGGGAGTGGACTAGGAGGACACATTTTCTCTAGTCGCCAAGTATGCTTATATTCATGCTTTTATTTCTATTGCTTCATTTATGAGGTGGAGGATACATCAGGTGGATGTGAAAACAAATTTCCTCAATGGGATCATTGAGTAGGAAGTATATATAAAGAAACCTAAGGGCTTTGAGATACATGGAAGGGAGTGTCATGTGTGTAGGATTTTCAAATCCTTGTACAGACTCAAATAGGCACCCAGGGCATGGTATTCTAGGATTGGTGAATACTTGCAAAGTATGGGATTTACCAAAAGTGAGGCATATCCTAAATTTTACTTCATATGATTTGTTTCTCATGGGTGCATATGAGATTATTGCAATTTTAAAAGAATATTTAGCTACTAATTTCAAGATGAAGGATGTTGGATTGATGCATTATTTCTTGGGATTAGAGGTATGGAAGGTATCGAGAGAGATATTCATTGGTCAAGATAAGTACGCAATTGAGGTCTTGAGGAGATTGAGGATGGAGGAATATAGACTGATGGCTACACCTATGGTTACCAATCTAAAGAAGGTTGTCACTTAAGATTCAGTGTTGGTGGATCCTAGGATATATAGGTAGCTGATAGGGTCCTTGATGTATTTGGTCAATACCAGGCCATATATTTGTTTTTCTATGAACACCTTGAGTCATTTCATGGTAGATTCGAGGCATGTTAATTTGACAACAGCAAAGCATGTGCTCAGGTACTTGAGAGGTACAATGGAGTATGGATTGAGGTATCTTAGAGGATATAGAGTGGGGCTACAGAGATACTTAGAATTATATTGGGTAGGGAGTGAAATAGATAGAAAAAGCACTTCGGGGTGTTACTTCAACTTGGGATCAACAATGATTACTTGGTTAAGTACGAAACCGACTTCTGTAGCACTCTATTCAGTAGAGGAAAAGTATATGGTAGCGAGTATGGATAGTTGTGAATACATGTTTATTTGATTAGAAGTTGGAGCCTACGGTGATATACTACAATAATCATAGTTGTATCAAAATTTCAAATAATCTAGTATTCCATGATAGGTCCAAGAATATAGATATCAAATATCACTTCATTTGATATAGGATCCAGAAGGGAGCAGTAAAGATTCAGTATATTTCCACAGATGATCAAGTTGCAGATATTCTAACCAAACCCTTGGTTAAATGGAAGTTTTCATTATTCAGAGACAAACTTGGAGTGGTGCATAATACCTTCCTCACTAAGAGGGAGTGTTGATTATTGGTAGCATCAAACATGTATTTCCTCATGGGTATAAGTGTCTATACATGTGGAAGTTGTTGAAATCCTTCTACCTTGAGAATTTACTTTAGTTAAAGGAATTATTAAAGTAAAGTGATTTTATTAATTAGTTGAGCTATTTAAGGAAATGCTAAAAGTAAATAGCATTTAATATTAGCCATTGATCCCAAGTGAGGTGAGAAGTAATCTCAATCATCAATCACTTTGGAGATTAGGGTTAGGTCATAACTCAATATTGTAAAAGTAAGACTAGGGTGAAGGAGGAAGATACATGACACTTGTGTGTGAGATATAGAGAGGATTGGATCACAAAGGATTGTGATTCAATGATATCTTGGATATGTGCAGAAGGAATTCCATCTAGACATCAGATCAAGGAGAAGAGAGAACATAGGTAATCACATGTGGGTTTGAACAAAGTGAAGCCATAGGAAAGTTTCAAGCCGTACATATTTTTTTGTACATTCCTTGAGTTTGTGTGCATGGGTTTCTATGGAGACAGATGCATATACATGGTTTTACTTAACAAAAGGTGTGTACACCTCAAAAATCATGCCAAATATGGTTTTCACAATAGATAATACTTTGTCATGTTTGTTTGTACTTGTATTTCTCTCATTGGGCCATTATCCATGTTACGAGGGCCCTGGTTTATCATAATAAAATAATCTCAGTATTGGTTTTCCCTCTGGGGTTTTTCTAGAGGTATCTACCCAAAAAAATTAGTGTTTATGAGTGCATGATTTGGTTTCTAGTATCGCTTCCACTATATTTATTTGAGTTGAATATTACAACAATGTATTTTTGTTTTTTGAGATTCTAACTTGATTTGAAGTAATGGAATCACTAGATAACAAGATACCTAGGTACTAGGGAAAGGATTTCAACAGAGTGCAGGTACTGTAGTAGAAGTGGATGAGTAATCATCCAAGCTTGATATTTCCTTCTCCAAGTCTTTTATTTATCTTCCAACACTATGTCAAGTGTTGGATATTATGTGGCTAGTGGGACATCAAGACATATGACTTATGATAGGAAACTCTTCAGCAAGTTTCAAAATCAAGAGGGAGGAATAAGTGTTGAGTTGGGTGATGATGTTAAATATCTTGGGAAAGGAATGGGATCCATTTCCTTTCGAATTCCATTAGGTGATTATCTTGAGTTGAATAATCTTTTTTTTGTTCCTAGTTTGAAGAAAAATATTCTATTAGTTTCTTGTATAACAAATATACATTGTGTGGTCAAGTTTGATGCTAAAAAAATCATGATTAGATATCAAACCCATGTTGTGGAAAAAGGGTTTAAAGTTGGAGGTATTTATAGATTACAAGGAGATCTAGTGAAGCATGGTGCTATAGTGCGTGGTAGTACCAAGTTGTGTGAGTTTTTGCATATGGATTTTGGTCACTTACACTATGGAGTGCTTCCTCTCTTGAATAAATTAGTGCAGGGATTTCCATACTTCAAGATCGAGAAGGAAATAATATGTAAGGGATGTGCTCTTGGAAAGCATGTCAAGGATATGTCTCCAAGCAATGAGCATATATCGAGAGGAAACCTTGATTTGAACCATTCATATGCGTGTGGGCCTATGTATTCCTCCTTGATAGATAGTTTTTATTATGTCACTTTCATTGATTATTCCTCATGCAAGACCTAGATTTATTATTTAGCAAGTTCACGGAGTTTAAATCCTTGTTTGAAAATCATACAAGGAAGAAGACCAAATTGCTTTACTCGGGGAATGGAGGTGAGTATACCTTTATGAATTTTGTTTCTTTTGTAGCAGGGAGACTAGAATTAAGAGGGATTTGGCAGTACCTTACAACCCACACCAAAATAGGGTTGTAGAGAGGAAGAATAGGTCTATTTTTTAGAATGCCATGTCTTTGATTTATGACATGGATTTTCCCATGGGTCTTTGGGTGGATGCTTGTAATTCACTCATGTATATTTTAAATAGGTTTCCTCATAAGAAGCTGAAAGAAAAGACACCAAGAAGGCATTCACTGGTGTGAAACCAGAGGTAGCACATTTTGGTGTAATTGGTTTTCCAGTGTAAATTCATTTTCCAAAGGAGAATATTACTAAGAGGGAACCCTTGAGTACCAAGGGAACTTTTTTTGGATACAATGAGACTTCTAAATATTACATGATCTTCCTTCTAGCATAGCACAATATTGTAGTGAGATAAGATGTGAAGTTTGGTGCTGATGTATGGCTCATGATATAATAGGCATCTCCTTCAGTAATTGAAGGGAGTGAGGAGGTTGTTGTTCTAGAGTGTGATTTAGATGTAAGAGAATAATTAGATCAAAGTGTGGAAGAGGAGAACTTGAGGAAGGTGGTATGTCCTCACCCTCTACTGTATCAGGAAAGATGCTAATATGTCTTTCTCAGACATTACAAGATGCTACCACATGAACATGTAGGAGCACCTAGGTCTTCGATGATGGAAAGTATACCTCCTAGGAGATATGCTAACCATATTTCATTGGCTACTTCCATTTGTGAGCCTTATATTTGTTTTGAGGAGGTTAGGTGTGATGCCTCAATGGAGGAGAGTGATGTTTGAGGGATAGTGCCTTTCCATGGGATTGTGGTTGATTATAGGACTATAGTAGATTCAAAATTGTAGATGATAGGTTTGTTTTAGAAGTAGAGGGAGTGTTAACTTTTGGGGTTACTATGAAAGTGTTTAGACCATGCTTGAGGGTGCTTCATGTGATCTGGGATGCATGGTGATTTGAATACCCTTGGTCATATTGTAATGGACATACACAATAGAGATAGCTTACTCATGGATTTATATACTTTGAATTGATGTTTATGTGGCACACTTCATTAGGAGGTTGGAGACCTATGTGGAAAGTTAACATTCTTCATGAGGCATACATGGAGGGCTTGGTTGCTTGATTGGGAGGATGAACCATTTGGAGGAGGAGCATTGGGAATATATGAGGATGGCATTGAGTCCTACGTAGCATGGGGACATTTGTTTTCTTACATGATGTCTTTGCTTGAATTGAGGAGTGTTCATGGAGGTGTGGTGTACCCAAATGAGCACATGGATTAAGTGGTAGTGTTGGAGCATTGGAGGTTTCCTTTGGAGAGGAGTAATGGACCTTCTTATGGAGCTCTCTCCTTGGGATACTTTCTTTATGGGTGTGCACACCTTCGAGCTTAACAAGTGTCACTGAGATTTGGAGTGCTTTACATGTGGACCTATCTAGTGNCCGACTTCTGTAGCACTCTATTCAGTAGAGGAAAAGTATATGGTAGCGAGTATGGATAGTTGTGAATACATGTTTATTTGATTAGAAGTTGGAGCCTACGGTGATATACTACAATAATCATAGTTGTATCAAAATTTCAAATAATCTAGTATTCCATGATAGGTCCAAGAATATAGATATCAAATATCACTTCATTTGATATAGGATCCAGAAGGGAGCAGTAAAGATTCAGTATATTTCCACAGATGATCAAGTTGCAGATATTCTAACCAAACCCTTGGTTAAATGGAAGTTTTCATTATTCAGAGACAAACTTGGAGTGGTGCATAATACCTTCCTCACTAAGAGGGAGTGTTGATTATTGGTAGCATCAAACATGTATTTCCTCATGGGTATAAGTGTCTATACATGTGGAAGTTGTTGAAATCCTTCTACCTTGAGAATTTACTTTAGTTAAAGGAATTATTAAAGTAAAGTGATTTTATTAATTAGTTGAGCTATTTAAGGAAATGCTAAAAGTAAATAGCATTTAATATTAGCCATTGATCCCAAGTGAGGTGAGAAGTAATCTCAATCATCAATCACTTTGGAGATTAGGGTTAGGTCATAACTCAATATTGTAAAAGTAAGACTAGGGTGAAGGAGGAAGATACATGACACTTGTGTGTGAGATATAGAGAGGATTGGATCACAAAGGATTGTGATTCAATGATATCTTGGATATGTGCAGAAGGAATTCCATCTAGACATCAGATCAAGGAGAAGAGAGAACATAGGTAATCACATGTGGGTTTGAACAAAGTGAAGCCATAGGAAAGTTTCAAGCCGTACATATTTTTTTGTACATTCCTTGAGTTTGTGTGCATGGGTTTCTATGGAGACAGATGCATATACATGGTTTTACTTAACAAAAGGTGTGTACACCTCAAAAATCATGCCAAATATGGTTTTCACAATAGATAATACTTTGTCATGTTTGTTTGTACTTGTATTTCTCTCATTGGGCCATTATCCATGTTACGAGGGCCCTGGTTTATCATAATAAAATAATCTCAGTATTGGTTTTCCCTCTGGGGTTTTTCTAGAGGTATCTACCCAAAAAAATTAGTGTTTATGAGTGCATGATTTGGTTTCTAGTATCGCTTCCACTATATTTATTTGAGTTGAATATTACAACAATGTATTTTTGTTTTTTGAGATTCTAACTTGATTTGAAGTAATGGAATCACTAGATAACAAGATACCTAGGTACTAGGGAAAGGATTTCAACAGAGTGCAGGTACTGTAGTAGAAGTGGATGAGTAATCATCCAAGCTTGATATTTCCTTCTCCAAGTCTTTTATTTATCTTCCAACACTATGTCAAGTGTTGGATATTATGTGGCTAGTGGGACATCAAGACATATGACTTATGATAGGAAACTCTTCAGCAAGTTTCAAAATCAAGAGGGAGGAATAAGTGTTGAGTTGGGTGATGATGTTAAATATCTTGGGAAAGGAATGGGATCCATTTCCTTTCGAATTCCATTAGGTGATTATCTTGAGTTGAATAATCTTTTTTTTGTTCCTAGTTTGAAGAAAAATATTCTATTAGTTTCTTGTATAACAAATATACATTGTGTGGTCAAGTTTGATGCTAAAAAAATCATGATTAGAGATCAAACCCATGTTGTGGAAAAAGGGTTTAAAGTTGGAGGTATTTATAGATTACAAGGAGATCTAGTGAAGCATGGTGCTATAGTGCATGGTAGTACCAAGTTGTGTGAGTTTTTGCATATGGATTTTGGTCACTTACACTATGGAGTGCTTCCTCTCTTGAATAAATTAGTGTAGGGATTTCCATACTTCAAGATTGAGAAGGAAATAATATGTAAGGGATGTGCTCTTGGAAAGCATGTCAAGGATACGTCTCCAAACAATGAGCATATACTGAGAGGAAACCTTGATTTGAATCATTCATATGTGAGTGGGCCTATGTATTCCTCCTCGATAGATAGTTTTTATTATGTCACTTTCATTGATTATTCCTCGTGAAAGACCTAGATTTATTATTTAGCAAGTTCACAGAGTTTAAATCCTTGTTTGAAAATCATACAAGGAAGAAGAACAAATTGCTTTACTCGGGGAATGGAGGTGAGTATACCTCTATGAATTTTGTTTCTTTTGTAGCAAGGAGACTGGAATTTAGAGGGATTTGGCAGTACCTTATAGCCCACACCAAAATAGGGTTGTAGAGAGGAAGAATAGGTCTATTTTTTATAATGCCATGTCTTTGATTTATGACATGGATTTTCCCATGGGTCTTTGGGTGGATGCTTGTAATTCACTCATGTATATTTTAAATAGGTTTCCTCATAGGACGCTGAAAGAAAAGACACTAAGAAGGCATTCATTGGTGTGAAACCAGAGGTATCACATTTTGGTGTAATTGGTTTTCAAGTGTAAATTCATTTTCCAAAGGAGAATATTACTAAGAGGGAACCCTCGAGTACCAAGGGAATTTTTTTTGTATACAATGAGACTTCTAAATCTTACATGATCTTCCTTCTAGCATAGAATAATATTGTAGTGAGATAAGATGTGAAGTTTGATGTTGATGTATGGCTCATGATATAATAGGCATCTCCTTCAGTAATTGAAGGGAGTGAGGAGGTTGTTGTTCTAGAGTGTGATTTAGATGTAAGAGAAGAATTAGATCAAAGTGTGGAAGAGGAGAACTTGAGGAAGGTGGTATGTCCTCACCCTCTACTGTATCAAGAAAGATGCTAATATGTATTACTTAGACATTACAAGATGCTACCACATGAACATGTAGGAGCACCTAGGTCTTCGATGATGGAAAGTATACCTCCTAGAAGATATGCTAACCATATTTCATTGGCTACTTCCATTTGTGAGCCTTCTAGTTGTTTTGAGGAGGTTAGGTGTGATGCATCGATGGAGGAGAGTGATGTTTGAGGGATAGTGCCTTTCCATGGGATTGTGGTTGATTATATTACTATAGTAGATTCAAAATTGTAGATGATAGGTTTGTTTTAGAAATAGAGGGAGTGTTAACTTTTGGGGTTACTATGAAAGTGTTTAGACCATGCTTGAGGGTGCTTCATGTGATCTGGGATGCATGGTGATTTGAATACCCTTGGTCGTATTGTAATGGACATACACAATAGAGATAGCTTACTCATGGATTTATATACTTTGAATTGATGTTTATGTGGCACACTTCATTAGGAGGTTGGAGACCTATGTGGAAAGTTATCATTCTTCATGAGGCATACATGGAGGGCTTGGTTACATGGAGGGCTTGGTTGCTTGATTGGGAGGATGAACCATTTGGAGGAGGATTGGGAATATATGAGGATGGCATTGAGTCCTACGTAGCATGGGGACATTTGTTTTCTTACATGATGTCTTTGATTGAATTGAGGAGTGTTCATGGAGGTTTGGTGTACCCAAATGAGCACATGGATTAAGTGGTAGTGTTGGAGCATTGGAGGTTTCCTTTGGAGAGGAGTAATGGACCTTCTTATGGAGTTCTCTCCTTGGGATACTTTCTTGATGGGTTTGCACACCTTCGAGCTTAACAAGTGTCACTGAGATTTGGAGTGCTTTACATGTGGACCTATCTAGTGATTAGTTAGGTTTCTTGTTGTGGACATTGTCCACTCTATTGATGTTGGATTCCCTCACCCTTTCATATATATAAAGGGAGGAGAGAGTATTTCCATTAATCATATTGATCACATCATTATTAGAGATGTGATAGCTAGGGAAAATTGGTCTCATTCTTTTGTACTTTTATTCTTTGTACTTTTCTCTCTTGTCTTGAGTGCTATGGTTCTTATGTTGATGCAAGTTGGGAATTAAAGTTAGGATTTTCCCTAAGAATACAAGGGAATATAGGGTTTGGGAGAGACCCTAGAGGAGAAAAGGGATCACTTGTTCTTTTGGTTCTTGTGAGAGAAGAACACTAGGATTTTGGGTCATTAGACACCCTAATACTACTTTCTCTTGTACACTTGTGATATGCAAGTGTAGGTTACAAAGTGGACCTTTTAGTGTGTATGGTTACTAGTTATGAATCTTTGTTGCAATGAATAGATTTGGTCGGGAGTGATTCCTAGCTAGGAGGAGTTGGTGGCTAGGATTTGTTAACTATGATGGATGCCTTAGTTAATTTTTGGAGAGAATGTCTTGCATCAACTTGTATTAAGTTGTTGATATGTACTTGTAACTTAAAATTGTGTATAAATGAAGCATGCTTGCTCCCAAAACTGTGTACTTGTAGATATAAATTTCAACTTATGTTCTCATGATGATTGAGTAGTTTCAAGAGCTAGTTTTGCACATTGATTTTACGTAACAGTCAATATATTTTGTTAACTGATTTAAAAATATGTATAAATGCTAAGTGGAAATATTTATGGATGTAATAAGTATGTTGTAATAAATAATTTTCATATATATTTTAGTGTTAGGAAGTGTTCTCTAAGGGATAGGAAATATTTCCCTTGAAGTATAACTGGTCGGTGTTTATTTCATGGGATCCCTTCTATATTTGGTTGGGATGTAAGTGAAATATATAGTACTATTAATTTATATTTCAGATTCATCCTTAAGGATAAAAGTTCACAAGAAATAAATCTAGGAAACTTCATGGATGATGTGGAATTTTTGAATTCGCATTAAAAGCCATTTCCTAGAAATGTCAACATAGAGTAGGCATGATTGCAAGGTTGCACCCAATCTTAATTTTCTAGTTAGATTCTCAACCAGAGGAGAGACTATTACATGCAATGTGAACAAAGGGGAATCTTATACGTGTGAAGTGAAGTTGCAAAGTTCTACAACACTAAATGCATGATAGGGTCTACCATCATTGGCATGATGGTAGCGTGTTATAGGGAAGGACACGTCGAATTGATCCATACACTTTAGGGGAATTCAAGGAGAAATAAACATTTGAATACATGATCAAGAAGAATTGTATGGTTCTGTCTTGATATTTTTGTGGTTATCCCTTAATAAAGAAAACATAAATATGTTGTGTTAATAAATAAAACATCCTTATTGGGTATTAGAATTTATATGCATGAGCTATTTTAAGTATCCTCATAATCTTGCAATAATGTTATATTTGTAAAAATACTACGCTATGTAATAAGGGCCTAATCACTCTTATTAGTGTCTTTACCTTTACATTAAAGTATTTTCCTCCTTATTTTTATGAAAAGGAGTTTCTCCCTCACATATGCATCTCTTATCACATTATCAATACAT
>JZKD02S0852428.1:0-14276 GCA_000966675.3 Picea glauca
GTAGATCTGAATTCTTCACTGAATGGTGTGCCCCACTGGATGACTGAAACCCTAGCTAGTTCGGCCCTGATGAAGGAGGCCTCCAAATGCTCTGAAACTCTCCAAGAATATAGATTGAGCTATGATAATCCCGTGGGAGAAGTTTCGGGCTCAGATCTCAAGCAGATCTCCCTAGATCTGAGTTTTACTGAATCACAGGACATCCCTTATGGTTCCATGACGTCCCAATCTGCAGACAAATATAGAATGATGATAACCCTCCAAAAAATCCCTCAAACTAATGTTCCTGCCCCTACAAACAAAACCCAACTGTCGGAATGGCCATAGGCCCTCAGGATAAGCTGGATCAAACCTCCCTCAATAAACTGGCCCTGAGACTAGAATGGTGTGGAGGAGTCTTTCATCCCCGAGACCAAGCTGTGGAACAAGGTGAGTGGATATTTCACCACTGAGTTCCTCACAAGGGTTTTTACAGCAAAACCCCCAAACTGAATGCTCAAGAGCAATAGCAAATGGTAATCCAAAACCAGAATGACCAATAGGTGCACCCCAGCCTCTTACTTATACTTTTCCTTCTAATTCTCTGTTGAGTTAGGTTAACTCCTAGGGTTAATCTTCTATTCTTCTGTTGAATTATCTTTTACTCCTTTCCTTTTCCTTTCTTAAGTCAACTTAAAAATATAACTTCTAACTTCTTGACTTTTCCCACCCTTCAGTGTGAGACTATGACCTAGTGGGGGTGCCTAGGCCACTGAGTCTACTCATTACCTCTCTAAGAGGTGGGGGACATTACACTAACCCTCTCTTGATCAATATAAATTCCTTCTTTACATACAATATGCCTAAAAAAATTTCCTTCAACTACAACAAACAAACATTTTTTCGGATTCAAAGAAACCCCATACAATCTACATCTTTCAAACATTTGCCTTAGATTATGGATACATTCATTTATTTCCTTTGAATGGACCGTTAGATCATCCTGGTAATCCACCATGAATTTTCCTATAAAATCTTCAAATGTGTGGTCCATATCCCTTTGGAAAGTAGATCCAACATCTTTCAAATCAAATGGAATCCAAGTATACACATACATCTCCCAAGGTGTTATGAAAGTTGTCTTAGGTTTGTCTTCCTCTGCAACAAAAACTTGATTGTATCTAGAAAAGTTGTCTAACATGGACATGCAAGCATACCGGTAACTTGTTGAAGGAGGAATTCCATGTTAGGAAGATGATAATTGTCTTTTAAACTTGATTTATTGATATCTCTAAAATCCATGCACATCTAAATCTCCCCAGTCATTTTCCTCACAACCACTAGGTTTGAGAGCCAGTCCAAATGTCTGATGGGATATATTATTCCATCTTTCTTCATTTTTTCCAACTCAATCTTCACCAACGGTTTTAACTTGGGATTCATCAGTCTTATTTTCTGCTTAAAGGGATCTTCTCCTTCTCTTAATTGAATAATATGCTGACATATTGATTTATCATAGGATTTTAGGTCATCATAACTCCAATAAAAAACAACAAAATATTTTTGGAAAAGGGTGATATATTGATCAAGTTCTTCAAATGTACAATTAACTCCCAAGTTTATGTACTTCGGGGAACTATTAGTCCCAATATTGAATTTCTTCATTTCTTTCACTTTTCGGATTAATACTTCTAGCATGAGACTTTTTGTATGATCATCTCTTGTGAAGAGAGACTCGGATTGGACACAATTCTTTGGAACAAGAGAAATATCATTCTATTCCACATCATTTTCATTTGTTAGAATTTTTTTTAATTTTTCATCATTTTCAAACACTTTGAGATAATGTTGGTTATCTGGAATTGAGGGTTGAAAAACTCTTTTTACTTGAAAAGATGCATCACTTTGAATGTCATCTAGATTTGATAATGAAGCGACCAATGCTAAAGACTCTGCTTTTTTATTTTTATCCCTTGGAATAAAAGATATATTGAATGAACTAAAGGCCTCCATTAATTCATTCACTCTTTTGAAATATAGTTTGAGCCTTTCATTTTTAATCTTATACTTCTAAGTGATATGATTTATTACCAACTATGAATCCTCAGTCACAATCAAATGTTCAGTCTTCATCTCCAACACCAGAATCATTCCTTGAATTAAGGCTTCATACTCTGCTTCATTATTTGTACAAGGGCACTCAAGTATGATTGCATGTGGGTACACGATCTTCTCGAGGCTTTTGAGTACAATCCCAACTCGACTTCCTGATCTTGAACAAGCTCAATAGAAAAACATTCTACAATAGCCAGAAAATTAATTATCTTCACTGTTTATATCCTCGATTTTCTCCATCCAGAATGGCATAGTTCCCAATACCAACATCTATATAATTTTCCATCAGTTTGTTATCCTTTCTTTTTAAAGAAAATGGTCTCCTAGGTTCANCTATAAAATCTTCAAATGTGTGGTCCATATCCCTTTGGAAAGTAGATCCAACATCTTTCAAATCAAATGGAATCCAAGTATACACATACATCTCCCAAGGTGTTATGAAAGTTGTCTTAGGTTTGTCTTCCTCTGCAACAAAAACTTGATTGTATCTAGAAAAGTTGTCTAACATGGACATGCAAGCATACCGGTAACTTGTTGAAGGAGGAATTCCATGTTAGGAAGATGATAATTGTCTTTTAAACTTGATTTATTGATATCTCTAAAATCCATGCACATCTAAATCTCCCCAGTCATTTTCCTCACAACCACTAGGTTTGAGAGCCAGTCCAAATGTCTGATGGGATATATTATTCCATCTTTCTTCATTTTTTCCAACTCAATCTTCACCAACGGTTTTAACTTGGGATTCATCAGTCTTATTTTCTGCTTAAAGGGATCTTCTCCTTCTCTTAATTGAATAATATGCTGACATATTGATTTATCATAGGATTTTAGGTCATCATAACTCCAATAAAAAACAACAAAATATTTTTGGAAAAGGGTGATATATTGATCAAGTTCTTCAGATGTACAATTAACTCCCAAGTTTATGTACTTCGGGGAACTATTAGTCCCAATATTGAATTTCTTCATTTCTTGCACTTTTCGGATTAATACTTCTAGCATGAGACTTTTTGTATGATCATCTCTTGTGAAGAGAGACTCACATTGGACACAATTCTTTGGAACAAGAGAAATATCATTCTATTCCACATCATTTTCATTTGTTAGATTTTTTTTCAATTCTTCATCATTTTCAAACACTTTGAGATAATGTTGGTTATCTGGCATTGAGGGTTGAAAAACTCTTTTTACTTGAAAAGATGCATCTCTTTGAATGTCATCTAGATTTGATAATGAAGCGACCAATGCTAAAGACTCTTCTTTTTATTTTTATCCCTTGGAATAAAAGATATATTGAATGAACTAAAGGCCTCCATTAATTCATTCACTCTTTTGAAATATAGTTTGAGCCTTTCATTTTTAATCTTATACTTCTAAGTGATATGATTTATTACCAACTATGAATCCTCAGTCACAATCAAATGTTAAGTCTTCATCTCCAACACCAGAATCATTCCTTGAATTAAGGCTTCATACTCTGCTTCATTATTTGTACAAGGGAACTCAAGTATGATTGCATGTGGGTACACGATCTTCTCGAGGCTTTTGAGTACAATCCCAACTCGACTTCCTGATCTTGAACAAGCTCAATAGAACAACATTCTACAATAGCCAGAAAATTAATTATCTTCACTCTTTATATCCTCGATTTTCTCCATNTTTTTTGTTGTTTTTTGACTTCTGTACTAGTCGCTTTACTTTTATCATTCTCTTTCTCCTTATCTTTTTCTTTATCTTTTTCAAAATTCTCTTTATTCTTGGACTTATTTACAAGTGTTCATGTTTGGACAATGTTTTCTTGTTATATAGGATCATTTTCATCTTCTTCAAATATATACATGGATGTCTCACATCCATCCGTATGTACATATTAAAAAATTTCTTCTAGAATTTAATCATTTTCTGGTTCGACCATTTTCTCGTTGTATGGATCATCAAATATTATTGCATTCGGAGTTGGTTGTATGGGAACCCTTTGTATTTGTTGGTTGTTGATATTTTCAAACATCGTTCTTTGTTCTTGGGAAGGGTTCCTTATTTGTTTTGAGACCGACATTCTTGGATTAAGCATGTAATTATAATTCCTTCTTAGTCTTGTTATTTCATTATGCATTTGTCTAATGGTTCTATTCAACTGCATAATCACCACTCTTTGCTTCGTCTCCTTATCTGCAATGGGATTTGTTTTCAGATACGGGATAATTCCTTTAAAGAATCCTCCACTAACTTCTTGATTTTCACTAGGTTGTGGCTTTTTCTCTTCATTCTTTTTTAAACTAGTTGCTCCTTGATCAACAATATTCAAACTATCCATCTTCCTTTGTAATATTCCAAGGGTAATATTAGGGACAAGACCTGTTTCAATCATGATTTCCTCCATCTCTATAGCTTTGATCATTGCGTCATCCAAAGTCTCAATTTGGGAAGATATAATAGTGAACTTCACATTGGGTGGCATGGAATTTTTATAAAAACCAAGTATTACTAGATCATTAGGGATTTTGTCTTCAGGGATCTTATTTAGTGTTTTATTGAATCTAGAATTCAAATCTCTTATCCTCTCATTTTTCTTTAGAAAGATTTGGGTGAAGTTAATAAGAACATTATGATACATGGCTAGGGGAGTGAAAATATTCAATAACATCGTTTCAAGATCATCAAATGAGTTGATTGATCTTGTGGGAAATCATGTGTACCATTCATAATCTTGGACCAACAAAGTTTGGAGAAACAACCTAACCATTACATCATCATGTTCAATAAGATGGAAATTACAAACATCTGAAAACAAATCAATGTGTCTTTCTACATAAATCGTTTCTTCAATATAAATAGTTCCATCTCCAGAAAATGTCTTCAAAGTGCATTTAGGAACAACAAGGATCTCATGTTGTTCACCTCGAAGGTCGAGGGGGGTGTCTCTTATCCTTCTTAGGTTTCTATAACTTCGTCTTTCTTCATGTATCCTTTCCTCTCGACTATATTCTCGTCTTTCTTCATTTATTTCTTCTTTTCTTTCTTCATGTGCTTCTTCATGTCTTTCTCCTCTATCAACAATGTCTAGAAGTTTCTTATTTTCTTCAAGAATATACTTTTCAATTTCTAAGGTATGCAACTTCTTTCTCTTGCTTCTAGTGTTTTCTCCTCTATATTTGTCTAGCTTCAATTCCCACCTTCATTTTATGCTCTTCGATTTTGTCTTTCATTTCTTCGATCTTTTTTTTCATCTCTTCTTTGTTTTCGTAGAATTTATCTTTATTCTTCTTGATCTAGTGTTTCCCAAGACCTTTCTAGTTCTTNGGTTGACAATTTAATTAAGGGTTTTTACTGTGTTTTTAGTGCATATATAACACCCATCATTTTTGGCGTTGTTGTCGGGGAGTTGTCTTAAGGTAAGAAGTAGTTAGGAAATAGAGCATTCCTAGACCTTAGAATTAGATTGGTGGCGGGGGAACTTTAAGACAAGAGGTAAGAACCTGTGCATCTGCTATAGCAGGTTCCCCCAAACCCAATGGTAGTTTTTCCTTTTGTTTTTGTTTACTTTCATGAATAGGCCTAGAGACCCAAAAGGTAGATACGTTAAATCTAAATCAGACCTTACAACCAAGGTTCCTTTCGACATTTTTGGGGGAAGGAACATTCCACTCATAAGCTCCGTAGACCAATACCAAAAAATAGGAGCTAACTCAACCCAAAGAGCTAAAGAAGTCTCTAAAAGAGACTAAAACAGGGAGCACTATAGAATAAAAAATTGAAGCACCAGTAGTATTGGGATAGGAGGCAATACCACTCGAGCCTTCCACAGAACCAAACAATACAACCTTTGCTTTTACACCACCATCAGAAGATCCTAACTTTTTGGACATCATCTTTTTGTGAACCAAGTTTTATCAAATGGAAAGATGAACTCAGAAGAAACCATTATCGTGAGGGAACTTTCTCAAATCCTAGCAGCAGCCAAGATTTCTTCTTTTCAAGAAGAACATATTTTGGCAGCAGCCAAGAACTTGTCTACCTCTCCGGAAATATTAGAAGAGTTGAGGTCCTATGAGCTACAAAATGATTTTCCTTGCCAAAATGCAAAGGAAGCTGAAAAATTATGGACTACATCCAATGGAGAGCAATCATTAAGACCTAAGATTGAGGAGTTCTCAACATCCATCTCAACAGATCCTTTATGTACTTCAAAAATCAATCATCGAAAAGAAGGGGATCTGCATAGCATGATGAAGGAGAGCATAGAAATTACTGTTTATGAGCATCAAGATTACATTGAAATTTGGTTTCAAGAGTTCATTAGGCCACAATACTATTCTCTTCTTCAACACCTTCTGATGTCGAAACAACGAGAGATTCCATGATGGAGGAGTATCAATCCATCATGAAGAATGTCATGTGGGATATTGTTCTGATACCTTAGGGGAAGTTTGCAGTGACTTCCAAATTGATCTACAAGATCAAACACATAGTTGACGGGAGCATCGAGAGGCAAAAAATGAGATTTGTTTCTAGAGGATTCTCTCAGGTGGAGGGAATATATTATGAGAAGACATTTTATCCTGTTGCTCGATACATTTCTATCTGGATGATTATTTCCCCTGCAACATCCATCGGTTGGAGAGTACATCAGATGGTTGTAAAGACAATCTTTCTCAATAGAGAGAATAAGGAAGAAGTATACGTCGAGCATCCATATGGTTTCGTGATACATGAGACAAAGTCTCATGTGTGCAGGTTGAAGAAGGCCTTGTATGGACTCAAGCAACCACCTTAAGCTTGGTATGCAAGGATATATGGACACCTGATGATTTTTGGGCTTCAACAAAATTGTTATCGATCCCAACTTGTACTACAATACTTTTAATGGTGAGTCCCTGATTTTGTTCCTCTACATTGATGATTTATTTCTCACTAATACAGAGAGCCTTATTGTTGAATGTAAGTATGCATTGGCCTCTAAGTTTGAGATGAACAGCCTTGGTATGATGCACTACTTCTTTGGACTAGAGGTGCGATAGAGAACCAATGAGATCTTCCTAAGTCAGAGGAAGTACAAAATTTAGATATTGAAGAAGTTTGGGATGCTAAACTTGAAGCTCATGGCTATACCAATGGCGACAAATCCGAAGAAACTAAGTGTGTCTTCTTATGATTTCGATGAAATTGATCTGACCCTATAAAAACAACTGATTGGATCATTTATTTATCCGATTAACACCAGACCAAATATTTTCTATGTAGTGAGTGCACTTAGCCAGTTTATGAGTCAGTCAAGATAGACACACTGGATTGTTGTGAAGCATGTGTTGAGATACCTGCGAGGCACAGTTGGACATGGTCTAAGATATACTTCCAGTGTTGATATGATATGGTAGGAATATATTGACTCTGATTGGGAAAGGAGCATAGTGGACAGAAAGAGCACCTTCGGGTGTTGCTTCACTTTGGGATCTTCCATGGTTTCTTGGTGTAGCAAGAAACCGACTTCTGTGTCTTTGAGAACAACAGAAGCAGAGTACATTTCATTAAGTATGTCAGCCCGTGAAGCAATGTGGCTTTGCAATCTCCTTGCATATTTATACGAACATGTGCTGGATTCCACCATTAATCATTATGGTAACCAAAGTTGTGTATAGATCTTAGATAATCCATTGTTTCATGACAAATCGAACCACATTGAGATAAAGTACCATTACATCTAACAAATGATAAGGTTTTTGATATTATTACCTTTCGAAAAATGAGGAAGGAAGTGTTGGTGTTTTACCTTCCATCAGATGAGCAGGTTGTTGATATTCTTACCAAACCAGGAAGAAGTTCAATTAATTTCGTGACAGACTTAGCGTGGCAGAGAATGCCTCCGTCGCTGAGAGGGAGTGTTGATGTTTGCAAATTCCTGATACATTCTCCATATCATACTCCTCTGTGACTGATTTGAGTTGATTTGTGATGACACTTATCCGAGATCGGATAAGTGGTACACTTATCTGAGAAGGGATAAGTAATTTTGCGCTTATATCCCAACGTCCCATGTGGAGAGCACATGAGTACATGTGAATGGATTTGGCCCTTGACAACACAGACTATGAGAGTTGACCCTAGTATTTATAAAGGGTGTAGCCTCTAGAAGTCCACATGGGAGTGTCATGTGTGACAAAATTTCTCCAAATTGTACTCCTCTGTGATTGGGTTGAGTTGATCTGTGATGACACTTATTCGAGAAGGGATAAGTGGGACACTTATTTGAGAAAGGATAAGTGCATTTGGGCTTATATCCCAACATACCATGTGGAGAGAACATGAGGACATGTCAAGGGATTTGACCCTTGACATCACACACTATGGGGAGTTGACCCTAAGTGTTCCTAGAGGGAGTAGCCTCTAGAAGTCCACATAAGAGTGCCATGTGTGACAAACATTTTTCTACTATGCTGGTTGTGTACCACTGGCGAAGACTATATGTCTCTGGACAATAGTTGTGTACTACTATGGAAATATACCTCCCTAGCTAAGAGGGAGTATTGATGTTTCATCATTGGGCATAAATTCTCCTAGATTGGGTTGCAAAACAAGGGAGATAGGATACATTTATCATAAAGGTGCATTTATGGTAAATGGGCCCAGACGTAGTCCTTCCTTGATCATGACAAGGAATAATATAGACCTGAAGTTCTTGAAGTGCTTTCCACATGTCAGACAGCATCAAGCCAACATTCAATCACAGGTGTGTACTTGTGGTGAAAGATCCTGGTGTGGTATTTTTCCTAGTCATGGTGATTTGACAAGGAATAATAAAGACTCAAGATGTTATATGGTATTACATCCTGACCCAAAGTGAGCCTAATCTTAGAGAGAGTTAATTGGCTTAGAGGGAGAGTTGCAGAAGGAGTTTCTCCTTGATTCAGGTGGGAGAGAGATGTCTCCCAAGACTGACAGACAAGTGTCATGAGTCTAGGGTGAAATTTTTATATTTAAAAGACAAGCTTGGCATGTTGCAGAATGTCCCCCTCATTGAGAGGGAGTGTTGATGTTTGGAAAACATCGGGAAGACATTCTCTTAGAATAATAATTAAAAATATAATTGTTGATTATTAAATATCATATATAATAAGTATATGATAATAATAAATAGTTATTGATTATTCAAAGGAGGCATCCTTTCATGGATGGTCACCATATGTTCCCTATATATGGAACACTCATCATTGCAATAATATATCAATCATATCTCATATCAAGAAAAACCAACACTTTGGAGGTCACACATCAATAAACTATATCCTTCATTAATAAAAATCATGATATTATGCTTAGGTGAGAGACCTTCACAATCAATTCTACAAAGTTTGACTTAATACTACAAGAACATAATCGAAATAAAAAAACAACCATATTCACTAAAATAGGGTTGTGAGATATCTAATAATGTTGCACTTCTTTGTCAAGTTTCTTGTCTTTATACTAAGATGGATTTTATTGAATTTTATTTTAGTGTACTCAACATATTTATTGATCTCAACAAAAAATTCTAATAACTTCTAACTCTCCAAGTCTGAACTCAGAATAAAGTTTTGAATATACTCATTCACATTTAATCATTTGGGAATTTCAGTAATAATAATTGGTCAATCCTTGACAAGTTTGATAATCCAAAACGACCCATAACTCTTCATATTGCATTTACTAGAAGAAACTCAGCGATGTCAAATACCAGTTTAACGCATAAGTCTGATATTTGTTGTGTATGAAATATAGCAGAGTTAATGTTATAGCAACAAGACAAACCCTGAATGTGATTTCAGATCAACTATGCAATTCAAATTTAAATGGGTTTATCACCCAGAACAGATCTCAATGTTTGTATATTACCATGCATTCAAACAAATGGGATGCAATTCCCCCTTCTGATTGATATTGATGAGGGTGTGACTCAATATCCTATACGACTCCCATAGGCTATAGGAAACAAGGAAAAATGGATTCAAGGAGGTGTCATGATTCGGACGGATTCCACGCATGGAAGGACTTTAATGTGTTCACCAAGTTGATTTGCATAGTGGTGAATGTGGTAAACTTATATGTTTTGATTTTTATGTTTCTCATGCATTTTATTAATGCTTTGTGAGGAAAGGGTCTCATGCATTCTTATGCTTTATGAGATGCTCATGCATATTATTTATGCTTTATGATATTTTGAAAAACTCATACATTATTATTCATTATTAATGTAAAATGATTAATACTTGTGAGGGAAATTAGACTCACGTATTTATCATTAAATTATCATTTTGGAAATTGTTTTTTATGTGAGAAACCTCCNAGTGCATATATAACACCCATCATTTTTGGCGTTGTTGTCGGGGAGTTGTCTTAAGGTAAGAAGTAGTTAGGAAATAGATCATTCCTAGACCTTAGCATTAGATTGGTGGTGGGGGAACTTTAAGACGAGAGGTAAGAACCTATGCATCTGCTATAGCAGGTTCCCCCAAACCCAATGGTAGTTTTTCCTTTTGTTTTTGTTTACTTTCATGAATAGGCCTAGAGACCCAAAAGGTAGATACATTAAATCTAAATCAGACCTTACAACCAAGGTTCCTTTCGACATTTTTGGGGGAAGGAACATTCCACTCATAAGCTCCGCAGACCAATACCGAAAAGTAGGAGCTAACTCAACCCAAAGAGCTAAAGAAGTCTCTAAAAGAGACTAAAACAGGGAGCACTATAGAATAAAAAATTGAAGCACCAGTAGTATTGGGATAGGAGGCAAGACCACTCGAGCCTTCCACAGAACCAAACAATACAACCTTTGATTTTACACCACCATTAGAAGATCCTAACTTTTTGGAAATCATCTTTATGTGAACCAATTTTTATCAAATGGCAAGATGAACTCAGAAGCAACCATTATCGTGAGGGAACTTTCTCAAATCCTAGCAGCAGCCAAGATTTCTTCTTTTCAAGAAGAACATATTTTGGCAGCAGGCAATAACTTGTCTAATTCTCTGGAAATATTAGAAGAGTAGAGGTCCTATGAGCTACAAAATGATTTTCCCTGCCAAAATGCAAAGGAAGCTGAAAAATTATGGACTACATCCAATGGAGAGCAATCATTAAGACCTAAGATTGAGGAGTTCTCAACATCCATCTCAGCAGATCCTTTATGTACTTTAGAAATCAATCATCGAGAAGAAGAGGATCTGCATAGCATGATGAAGGAGAGCATAGAAATTACTGTCGATGAACATCAAGATTACATTGAAATTTGGTTTCAAGAGTTCATCAGGCCACAATACTATTCTCTTCTTCAACACCTTCTGATGCCGAAACAAGGAGAGATTCCATGATGGAGAAGTATCAATCCATCATGAAGAATGACGTGTGGGATATTGTTCCGATACCTTCAGGGAAGTTTGCAGTGACTTCCAAATTGATCTACAAGATCAAACACATAGTTGATGGGAGCATCGAGAGGCAAAAAATGAGATTTGTTTCTAGAGGATTCTCTCAGGTGGAGGGAATATATTATGAGAATACATTTTATCCTATTTCTCGATACATTTCTATATGGATGATTATTTCCCTTGCAACATCCATCAATTGGAGAGTACATTAGATGGATGTAAAGACAATCTTTCTCAATAGAGTGAATGAGGAAGAAGTATACATCGAGCATCCATACGGTTTCATGATACATGAGACAAAGTCTCATGTGTGCAGGTTGAAGAAGGCCTTGTATGGACTCAAGCAATCACCGTAAGCTTGGTATGCAAGGATATATGGACACCTGATGATTTTTTGGCTTCAACAAAAGTGTTATCGATCCCAGCTTGTACTACAATACTTTTAATTGTGAGTCCCTGATTTTGTTCCTCTACGTTGATGATTTATTTCTCACTAATACAGATAGCCTTATTGTTGAATGTAAGTATGCATTGACCTCTAAGTTTGAGATGAACNAGTGCATATATAACACCCATCATTTTTGGCGTTGTTGTCGGGGAGTTGTCTTAAGGTAAGAAGTAGTTAGGAAATAGATCATTCCTAGACCTTAGCATTAGATTGGTGGTGGGGGGACTTTAAGACGAGAGGTAAGAACCTGTGCATCTGCTATAGCAGGTTCCCCCAAACCCAATGGTAGTTTTTCCTTTTGTTTTTGTTTACTTTCATGAATAGGCCTAGAGACCCAAAAGGTAGATACATTAAATCTAAATCAGACCTTACAACCAAGGTTCCTTTCGACATTTTTGGGGGAAGGAACATTCCACTCATAAGCTCCGCAGACCAATACCGAAAAGTAGGAGCTAACTCAACCCAAAGAGCTAAAGAAGTCTCTAAAAGAGACTAAAACAGGGAGCACTATAGAATAAAAAATTGAAGAACCAGTAGTATTGGGATAGGAGGCAAGACCACTCGAGCCTTCCACAGAACCAAACAATACAACCTTTTCTTTTACACCACCATTAGAAGATCCTAACTTTTTGGACATCATCTTTGTGTGAACCAAGTTTTATCAAATGGCAAGATGAACTCAGAAGCAACCATTATCATGAGGGAACTTTCTCAAATCCTAGCAGCAGCCAAGATTTCTTCTTTTCAAGAAGAACATATTTTGGCAGCAGCTAAGAACTTGTCTACCTCTCCGTAAATATTAGAAGATTCGAGGTCCTATGAGCTACAAAATGATTTTCCTTGCCAAAATGCAAAGGAAGCTGAAACATTATGGACTACATCCAATGGAGAGCAATCATTAAGACCTAAGATTGAGGAGTTCTCAACATCCATCTCAGCAGATCCTTTATGTACTTTAGAAATCAATCATCGAGAAGAAGAGGATCTGCATAGCATGATGAAGGAGAGCATAGAAATTACTGTCGATGAACATCAATATTACATTGAAATTTGGTTTCAAGAGTTCATCAGGCCACAATACTATTCTCTTCTTCAACACCTTCTGATGCCGAAACAAGGAGAGATTCCATGATGGAGGAGTATCAATCCATCATGAAGAATGACCTTGTTGAATGTAAGTATGCATTGACCTCTAAGTTTGAGATGAACGACCTTGGTATGATGCACTACTTCTTGGGACTAGAGGTGCGGTAGAGAACCAATGAGATCTTCCTAAGTCATAGGAAGTACACAGTTGAGATATTGAAGAAGTTTGGGATGCTAAACTTGAAGCTCATGGCTAAACCAATGGTGACGAATCCGAAAAAACTAAGTGTGTCTTCTTTTGATTCCGATGAAATTGATCTAACCCTATACAAACAACTGATTGGATCATTTATGTATCTGATTAACACCAAACCAAATATTTTCTATGCAGTGAGTGCACTTAGCCAGTTTATGAGTCAGTCAAGATAGACACACTGGATTGTTGTGAAGCATGTGTTGAGATACCTGTGAGGCACAGTTGGACATGGTCTAATATATACTTCCAGTGTTGATATGATATGGTAGGAATATATTGACTATGATTGGGCAGGGAGCACAGTGGACAGAAAGAGCACCTTCGGGTGTTGCTTCACTTTGGGATCTTCCATGGTTTCTTGGTGTAGCAAGAAACATACTTCTGTGTATTTGAGAACAATATAAGCAGAGTACATTTCATTAAGTATGTCAGTCCGTGAAGCAGTGTGTCTTTGCAATCTCCTTGCAGATTTATCTGAACATGTGTTGGATTCCACCATTAGTCATTATGGTAACCAAAGTTGTGTATAGATCTCAGATAATCCATTGTTTCATGAAAAATCGAACCACGTTGAGATAAAGTACCATTACATCTAACAAATGATAAGGTTTTTGATATTATTACCTTTCGAAAAATGAGGAAGGAAGTGTTGATGTTTTACCTTCCATCAGATGAGCAGGTTGTTGATATTCTTACCAAACCAGGACAAAGTTCAATTAATTTTGTGATAGACTTAGCGTGGCAGAGAATGCCTCCGTCGCTGAGAGGGAGTGTTGATGTTTAAAAATTCCTGAGACATTCTCCATATCATACTCCTCTGTGACTGATTTGAGTTGATTTTTGATGACACTTATCCGAGAACGAATAAGTGGTACACTTATCTGAGAAGGGATAAGTAATTTTGGGCTTATATCCCAACGTCCCATGTGGAGAGCACATGAGTACATGTCAATGGATTTGACCCTTGACAACACAGACTATGAGAGTT
>JZKD02S0852439.1:0-14276 GCA_000966675.3 Picea glauca
CAACATGTCATCAACATACAACACTACATAAATGAAGTGATTACCAACCTGCTTGGAATATACACAGTGATCATCCCTGCTTCTCACAAATCCCATTCCAAGGATGTATGTGTCAAACTTTTGGTACTACATCCTAGGTGATTGCTTCAGACCATATAGTGACTTCTTTAACTTACAGACCAACTCTTTCTTTCCCTTCACTACAAAGCCTTCTGCTTCATGTAGATTTCTTCTTCCAGATCCCCATGTTGGAATGCTGTCTTCACATCCATCTGTTCCACTTCAAGGTCAAAAGCAACAACAATAGATAAAATAAATCTAATAGAAGTTAACTTGGCAAAAGGAGAAAAAATCTCACCAAAGTCAATTCCCTCTACCTGGAAATAAATTTTTGCTACTAACAGAGCTTTGTATTTCTCCACTTTTCCTTCTGCATTAAACTTCTTCTTAAACAACCATTTGCTACCAACATATTTTCTTCCAGCTGGCAACTCAACTAGATCCCATGCCTCATTCTTATCCAAGGCATCCATTTATTCAACCATGGCCTTCTTCCAGAGTCTACTATCCTCTGAATTCACTGCTTCGCTGACAGTTCTGGGATCATCATCAGTAATAGATAAAGCAAAATTAGAACGAAAATCAGGTGGACTATACCTTTCTAGTTGCCTTCTTTCCCTCACTGATCTCCTCAATAATGGGGTATGAGGTTCTTCTTCTTCCGCTTCATCTTCTTCAATTGATTTAGATTTTGCATCATCCAACTCAAACTCTATTTTCTCAGGTTCTTCTTGCCTTAGTAGGAATTCCTGTTTGGGAACATCTTTCACCTCTCTAATCACAACATTCCGACTGTAAACAATCTTCTTCGTTTCTAGGTTCCAAAGCTTATAACCTTTCACACCATCTTTATAACCAATAAAGATACACTTTTCAGCTTTATTATCCAGCTTACTCCTATTTTCCTTTGGAACATGTACATAAGCATCACAACCAAACACTCTAAGATGTTCAAGAGAGGGTTTCTTACCAGTCCATACCTCGTATGGAGTTTTATCATCCAGCGTTGATGAGGGTGATCGATTGACCGGGTAACATGCTTTACCCACTGCCTTTGCCCAGAATTCCTGTCCTAACTCAACACCACTAAGCATGCTCCTTGCTTTTTCCATCAATGTCCTGTTCATCCTTTCTGCAACTCCATTCTGCTGAGGTGTGTATGGAGTAGTCTTCTGCCTTGCTATACCACACTTCTTACAAAATTCTTCGAATTCATTTCCATAGAATTCTCCACCATTATCTGTCCTCAATACCTTTATTTTCTTCCTTGTCTGATTTTCTACCAGAGCCTTAAACTCTTTAAATTTATCGAATACCTCAGATTTCTTTCTAAGAAAATAAATCCATGTGTTCCTTGAGAAATCATCTCTGAATGAAACATAATACACAGATTTACCTAGTGATGGAACAGGGACAGGTCCAAACACATCACCATGTATCAATTCTAAGATCCCCTTTGCTCTTGTAGCGCTAGATGGGAATCTTACTTGATTCTATTTACCATATATGCAATGTTCATAGAAATCAAAATCCAGAGTGCAATTAGACATACCTTCAACCATACCTTTACCATGTAGTGTTTGAGGGCCCTTTTCTCCAATATGCCCCAGTCTTTGATGCCACAACATGGTCTTCTTTCGAGGGATAGTATTGGTCTTGTCTTCTTTATTTCTCTGCTCATGGACAACAAAACTGTTACACCCATTAGTATTAGTGCTTCCCAACAACTTGTACATAGTTCCACATTGAACTCCCCTCATCAACACCATTGCTCCTCGTACCAACTTCCAAGTGCCCTTTCCCAATACAGTATCCACACCTGCATCATTCAACTTGCTTACAGATATTAGGCTCCTGGCTAGTTTTGGAATGTGCAGAACCCCAGGGAAAGTTCTAATCCTTCCATCTTTTAGCAACGACTTAACCCTTCAACGACCCATGATTTTGGCTGTCGAGTCATCTCCTAGGAATACATCGCCACCATCGTATTTTTCATATTCACAGAACCACTCCCTATGAGGAGTCATATGATATGGCGCACCTGAGTCGATCAACCATACACCACGGTCTGCATGTGTACATGTAGATGCCAGGTAAACATCACCTCCTTCTTCAGTGGAAGTTTTTGTCTTTGTGGAAGAGGCATTATTAGAACCCTTTGGTTTATCAACCTTCTTAGACTTGCAATCTTTCTTATAATGTCCTGCTTTACCACACTTCCAGCATTTCCTCAAAGATTTTTTTGGAGACTTAGATCTACCTTTAGATTTAGATCTCCCCCCCAAAGACTTACCAGGATTCCTGTCTTGGGTATGACCTCTTACAAATAAAGCATCTGTGCTCTGATCATCCATGCTTTTCTGCCTCATCTTTTCGGATAACAAGGATGCAACTACATCCTCATACTTCAATGTAGATGAGTGGTACTACCAATTGCTACAACCAGATTATCCCAAGAGTCTGGCAAAGAACATAACAAAGTAATACACTTATCTTCTTTTGCAATCGTAATATTAACAGAGACAAGTTGGCTTACTGGAGTATTGAAGGCATTTAGATGTTCTGTCACAGAATCTCCATCTCCCATCCTAAGATGATACAACTTCTTTCGAAGAAATAACTTATTTACCAGGGACTTTGATTGATACAAATTTCCTAACTTATCCCATAGTTCCTTGGCTGTAGGTTCTCTCGAGACATTCAACAACACTGAATCTGCTAGGCAGAGTCGAATAATACTCCTTGCTCTTCTATCCAACTTCTCCCAATCTTCCTTCGACATACCAGTAGGTTGTGTACTAGTAGTTTGTGTACCAGAAGATTGTATACTAGTAGACTGTGTGCCAGTAGACTGCGTACTAGTAGGATGTGTACCAGGATCCATAGCGATCCATTGTTCTTTGTCTACAAGAAGGTCCCATCTTGAGCTTCCATGGCTCAAAGTTTTTACCGTTGAACTTCTCAATCTCGATTCTAGAAGAGCTTGCCATTCCTCTTTCTACACTCAAATCACCACTGCAAAAGCTCCCACTGAACCCAGTTTTATCACAGACCCAAGATAAACTTGATCTATCAAGACCGAGCCAAACCCTTAGCAACAAAGGCGTCCCCCTGAAGCCAAAAACGAGCTCTGATACCACATGTAAGTTTTAAATCTGTGAAGTAAAGCAATGCATACATATTCTCCTAAGCAAAACATAAATTAATCAATGGCTCATACACAGTACACAGAGATTTACGCTGGAAACCCTTAACCGAGAGAAAACCAACCTTCCTTGGTGCCGCACTTTTCAACTCTTCATTGTATTAATTTCACCATTCACAATACAATATATACAATATTTTAGGTATTCCATAGCTACCAAAACCCTATTCCTTAATCTTGGATTAATTTAGAAAACTGCTAAAAATAACAAAATCCGCTAAAATAGCAAAAACTCCCCCCCAAAATTTTTTTGGGGTGCTGCCCCAAACCCTGACAGCTCTGGGCTAACGCCCCAAGAAAGTGCCTGATGCACACGACACAAAGGGCGAAGGAAGTTGGGATCATTAAACGTAGTTGTCAAATCTAACGCGCCCACACAGACACATGCAAAGAATATAACACATACCCAACAAAGGAGAGGGCTCAAATTAGAAACTTTATTGCATGCTAGTCATAACTCGACTTTACACTTTAGTTCAAGTTTAGAATTTGACTTTACACTTCAGTTTCAACTCGCCTTGACATAGCACTGCATGTTATGCCAACTCAACAATTGACTCGACCTTGACTGGACATGCATGTGAACTACTTAGCATGCAACATGCGACATGCAACAAAAACTTGACAACTTTGACTTTGACCTAAACATGTAATTTTGACTTTTACAACTCGACTCTTTACATGGCAATTCAAATTTTTTCATGGTGGATAATGTTACACGTGCCAACACACTAAATCAATACATTTACATCATTTGCAATATTAGGAAGATTGTTTGTTTCTAGCTCATAGGAATTTTATGTTCAACCTAACTTTTGCTAGATGCCTTGACTTTTGCTCATGGTTCACAAGGCTTGACTAGGCTCACAGAGGTTGTACGTTCCCCTTGACTTTTGCACTAGTCTGTCTATGCTCACAGAGGTTGTACATTCTCCTTGACTTTTGCACTAGACTGTCTATGCTCATAGAGGTTGTACATTCCCCTTGACTTTTGCATTAGACTTACATCTTGACTTTTGTCTTAGACTTACAGGGCTTCTACCTTTGCCTTGGCTCGACTCAGAAGATCATATAGCATCTTGTTCGTCCTGACTTTTGGTTTGATTCACAGAGGTTGTATGTTCGTCCTAGCTATACCTTGCAAGACTGGTTGATTCTCCAAATCTCCCTGGCTAGCCTCAAGGTGGTGGCCCATATGGCCTCTCATTGGAGAATGACTGCCGATGCTGCCAAATTTAACATGTAGCACTACATCCTACATTGTGACAAGTTTTCAATTGCATCTTACATCATCCTAAATACCTCCTCCTGTTGCACCTTTGTAGTTTAGTCAGTATTCTATTTTTTTTTAACTTTCCATTCTGGCAAAAATTCTTCTGAAGTTCTCCTATTTTTATACACCAGGCCCTTAGCTTTGCTCAGGCTTTGACAGGAAGAAATACTGGGGTTCTAACATTGTTCACTCACTCTTTTGGGTTGCAATTGCTTCTTGGTAAGGAATGTCACTATTGTTCCATAGTAACAAGATTCGGCTGTATGAAAATTCGGCAGTAGTACAAAATTCAGTGAATTTTCAGTATAGTACAGAATCCAGATACAGTACAGTCAACCTACTTATAAGTGTGTTTAATAATATAGCTCATGTGCTTAATAATAATATCCCGGAGATTATGATTGATGTTATGTGATTCATTTCGTTAGTTTCAATCCCACTTCACCCCTGTGAGCATCACCTAATGCAATTAGTGCTAAGTGAACTATTTAAAATCATGAGCAATTGATTTGTTGCCACTAATATTCATGGATATGGATCATAGATTAATGACATTGTTAAATTTTCAAGAAATGGATAATTTTTTCTGATTTATTATGCATTCCTGAGGCTGAAATTCTTATAAAATTTGGAACAAAATACATATGTTGATATTTATGAGATGTCTATTTCTGTACTGAAGTCGTATTGGATCTTTTTGTTACAAATTTTTTCCATACCCAGTCGTATTAGAACTTAGAAGTACTCTGGAAATTGTAAACCTGAGAAAAACCCAAACATTCGTGGAGCAGCTGTAGATCCAGAGGCGGGTCTGAAGAGAATTGAAGCTATGGTATGAACCTAGCTGCAGAGACCGTCTCAGAAATAGAAAGAGTGTGATATATATATGTTATTTTTCTTTAAAACTCAGCAAACTTAAATTTCTGTTCGCAATAGATTTTATACCCAGATCTGAAGAACAACAACAAATTCTAATTCTCTGATCTATAAACAGAAATATAACTGATTTAAATAACTTGCAATGCACAGCGGAATAAATCAGAAACCAATCACACACACAAATTTAGAACACCAGAAATACCCTGGAAACCCCAACTCCAGGGAAAACCAGCAAATGAGGGTTTATATTATCAGCTCAGCAAATCCAGAAAAACGATTACAAAATCAGTGCCAAACCTGGCAAACTTCACCACAGAAATCTGTTAGGGTCTGTTGGCTTGTACGCCCCTCCTGTCAGCATGTACAGCTGCTGTACGGCTCTAGTACGACGCTGGTATGGCAGCTGGGAGACCCGATCTCCCTCACATGGTCTGGGAGTGGACTGAAGAAATACGGCTGGTGTAATCCAGCCTCCGTTTCCTCCTCTTCCGGCTGGAACTTGGCCCCAAGACTCGGCCCTCTACTCTCCCACGGATCCCTCGACCTGTACACCTCAAGAACTCGGCCCTAGCAGGAAGAGACTCGGCCTGTCCTCACGGATCTGCTCACAGTTAGGCTAGAGATGAAGGCTGGGTGCCTTTCCAATCTCCCTCTCGGTCTCTTACCCTTTTCTGGAATTTTCCTCACCTTCGATATGTTGCTGAAAACCCTCTAGTGTCATACACCAACTCAATCTCTACAAGTGGTTAACTTCTGACAAGTGGTTAACTTTAAATGACTTGGAGATACAATAAATCATGTGTCTTTGACTTGCATGACACCTTGCCTAAGCCAAAACACCTGTCCTCGTTACAATATTTCAACAATATATATACATATAATCTATTTTTAAGGTCACAGCCAAGTCAGACACGAAATTGGTGTATGAGATCCCCTTGTTTGTGGGACAAGGGAACCCCCTCCACGCAGCGATTTGACTGCTAAAGTCTACAGAAGTATACATACCCTACCCCCCTCTGAATTTGAACCTGTGGTCTCCAAGGAGAAAACACATGCTCTTAACCATTAGGCCATATATAGAGAGAGATATATTTTACTTCCACTGTGTGTTTGTATCAAATGATAAGATGACCCCAACTCCACAGGGGACACCCAGGCATCCCCTACTGCATAGGGGTCAAAAATAAAATAAAATTAAACAAAAAATAACCATTAAAAAAATTGTTTTATTTCTATTACTGTTTGTAGTGGGCCCCATGATATCATCTATCGATGTTCTTTGTTTGTACCACATAGCACGGATGTATCATTGTATTTTCGCTTGGACTTGCTAATGAGAAAACCAATAATTCACCTATCTCAAATCATCTAATTGGAAGCAAACTTGTGTGTATTTGTGATTAATATTACCAGTTACTTGATTAATGTTTTTTTATGTTTGTTTGTTTAATTATATATTTGGGGGAGGATCCCCTACTGCTATCCCTGGCGCTCTCCCCTGAAAATTGGGGGGTATTTTCAGGGGGTCTCTCCTACTCCTGCTCCAGTCAAAACTCATCCACCCATCCTCCTATCCCCGAACCTCAATGAAACATAGATATGCCATCAAGTAGAAAGCAGCTACCATGCATATCGAGCATCATTTTTTTTCATTGACTGTCATATATTCCATCAAAACCTGCCTAGCATATCACCTAGAGAACAGTTTATGGCCATGGGGGCATCCTATGCAATCCTGAGTAGAAGTTGGGTAATTCCCAACAAGGAAAACAAGTATCTTCAGTCAATTAAGAACGATATCATATTATTCAAGATTTTTAAGTATCCATAATCAAAACTTGACACGTCTACCCAAGTCAACACCAACGGACTTTCTTAAGTCTCTAGCCAGCTCTAACATTGACCAGTTGACGTTAAAACATCGATCGACCAACACTGAGATTTGTCCTGGCTGACATTCCAACTGAAGTCAAGATCTGATAGCCAACTTGACTCAAATTGTCTCAACATGTAAAACCAACCATCGCCTTGTTAGTTGAACCATTTTGCCTTCCAGCAGTTACACCAACAAACAAACAACCACCTTAACTGTTGGATATGATTTCTCTATCTATAAATATTGTTCCGATGTATTGTATTAGCTCTCTTGAGTTATTGGACTTGAAAATGTGACACTCTGCATAAACAGCCCTTCTCAGGACTTCACAGACCGTCTCTGTTCTTACAGTCTCAAAAATCTGTTAAATACTTCATATACAAATTTGTACATTATTTGGAATTGTAATATAAAGTGAAGTTTGAAGTTTGAGCAACTTTGGTAATTCTTAGTGTTTATTTGGAATATCATGTTTTTCATGTCACGCTTAGACCAGAATTGGTTCTGTATATATTGTCTCCATGATACACATTATAATCAAAGAATGAATCAAGAAATTTTTCGATGTACTTGGTTGCACCTGGGTGCCTGGATTAACCCATTTTCCTTGTCAGCTAATTAAGTCTTATCTTGTTAGGCTGTATCTTCCTAGTCCTTGTCTGCAAGAATAACTCAGGTGAAAGTGACCACATGAAAGACAGAAAAATTAAACTAACAGCAATCAATTAAAACGAAAGAAGAATGACACCCAAAGCAGCCATGTAGACATGTAACTTCAATTGTGTGAACATAAAATGTTGCATTTATTTCGCACTATATGCTACTATGCAAGGTTACAAGGACGAAGTATCTCTAATTGAACAAAGAGTAACCTACAGAAAAAAGTTAAAACTAACAGTCTACAAAATGATGCATTAAAATTTTTCATTCAAAAGGGAGAACTTTATCTGTACTGTATATTTTTGTAGTTGGTTCTATTTTAGCCTCCACTAAAACAATTCTATGCTTATTACAAATGTGATCAAACTGCATATAAATATACATGGATGCAAAGTGTGATGTAATGCTGAACTGGCTTATTCTCTCTTCATACAGGTGAGAACAGCATAAAACCTGGATTATTTTGAACATATATGATAGCCGTATGGATACTATGAAACAGACAAATGTTTACAGTCGGAAGAAAACCATCTTTCCAAGCAAGCAATGGAGAGATATTTCAAATGGTTGGCAGGATTGCCCCATGGGCCTCAGCCCAATTGAACATAAGCTTCCTAGTAGGGAAGAACTCATTGAAATCCTAACTGAAGTCTACTGGATATCGAGAGGCATCTCCTGAATCAGAGGGATAGCCACAGACAGAATGGGTCCTTAGGGATTATCAGAGTAAATTGGCTAGACTAATTTGATATGGATTCGCCTCTCCATTCAATGAAGAGGGTGACTTATGGGCAATTTACTCTGATAATCTTCCTAGTAGGGAAGAACTCATTGAAATCCTAACTGAAGTCTACTGGATATCGAGAGGCATCTCCCGAATCAGAGGGATAGCCACAGACACAGAATGGTTCCTTAGGGATTATCAGAGTAAATTGGCTAGACTAATTTGATATGGATTCGCCTGTCCATTCAATGAAGAGGGTGACTTATGGGCAAGAGAGGAACATACTGAAGCAATTGAGGATGTGGCAGCTGCTGCTAAAGCCAAGGACCGGGAGCATAATAACAACCCAAAAGAGTGAGTGAACGACGTTAGGAGTGAGCGGATCCTACAGTGGAACCATAGTTACCAAGTTCGAATTCGATTGTCCAGGGCATCCTAAGAGCATAGTTACCAAGTTCGAATTCAATTTCGATTACTGTACGATATGGAAAAAGATGGATTGGAAAAAATCAGTGTGAAAAAAATTCAGGGTACATTTTACTGATAAGAAAACAAAATTTTCAATATTTTAGAACAAAATTTTGAATACTTTAGAAAGTAAAAGAATATAGGAATTCAACAGGAATAATAGGAATTGTGGTTTCCTTATTAAATAATTAAGTCTTAAAACACAACAGAAATGGTGGATGAACTCATATACCTGTGAAACAAAGGAAAATATTTACTCATTTTCTAGTTCGGTAAATAGTTAGTCATTTACCCTATTCTCTCTCGCTAGGATTTACCAGGATTTTGCAAAATTAGGTAAATATTCAGTCATTTACAAGCATGACTATAGACCATGTCTCGAGTTTGAGAGAGATTCAACGGAGCACTTGGAGCATTGTTAGATGGAACGCTTTGAGCAGAAATTGATCACAGTCTTGACTCTTCATGCGCCGGCAGGAGTCACAAAAGGCATGGGCGAGAACAAAGAAGAGGCCAATTGGGGTTATTTGGTGGCTTGAAACGCGATTTGACTGAACCGACTTGAGACGCTTTGACTAAACAAACTTTGTTTGGCCAAAACCGAATCTGATTTGAACCAAATAATTGGATCAAATCAAATCATTGTTGAATTTTCGAATTTTTTGGCCTGATTTGGCCGAACTCACTAACCATGCCTGCAAGTTCCAAAGGGGCGATGGAGAGCAATCCTTCATTTTGCATTGTAAGAAGCGAGCAGGCGCTTTAGCCTGATGTTGCTGAGCCTACAACCTTTTATCGCCTAGCACGACTGGAACTAAAGGCAAATGAACACGAGACTTTTGAGCAGCAACAAGCTTGTTGGCTTGGGAGTTCTTTCTTCCCACTTGAAGCCAGCCCGCCTTGACATCTGCATTGGCTTGAGGGGCACCGATAGTTTGAGAAGCTTTAGGAGCTTTGGGAATTGAGTATCGGTTTAGGTTTTGCCATATGGGGATACTCCCTTATTTTATGGTTAGGGCTTTCGCATCTAGAGTAGGTATTTGAAAAATTGATATATCTCACAGATTGTGTTTAAAATAATAATGTTATTTATTTTAGTCCAATGCGTTAGTTCAACCAGTTGTAACATTGTTGTTGGGCATTTGGTTTGTTTTGTATTGGCAGTTGTTCAGTTCAAATCTCCTAGGCGAGGCTCATTAGTCTATGCTGACGGGTTTACGAGGATGCCATTCATAGATGTGGACAAACACCCCTTTGGTTTCCCGCCAAGGTTTCCTTGAAGAGAAATAAAATAAATCCATCAAGCAACTTAAAGGTAAATAAAATAAATCCATCTAGCAACTTAAAGGTATTCTCAAAGAAAGGTCAAAACTGCAGGGGTAGGCCTGGAAATTCCACCCACATAAAGCACACAGTTGGGCAGTCTCCTCAGTGGAGAAGTTCTCATACCAGCGAGAGAAAACGACTAGGCTGTTCTTACAAACCCATAGTTCTCCAGAGATAATTTCGTCACATGCAGCTTTATTTGGAAAATAAAACAGAAAAATCTATTAGTCAGGTTGTGATTAGTCTTGCAGTGCCAATTGTGAGGCTCCCACACATCCTTCATTCAGGCCTTGATCATTGCCTTAGGAGGAATGATGTCCACGAAGTAGCCCAGCTGTGCGTGCTATTGATACTTGTGACAAAAGACATCATATTCAAAACCAGAAATATCGTCTGGGGTTTCATTGGTATCGGGTTCATAACCTTGTTGAAGATTTTAGAAAATGCTTTCACAGGTATTTATTTTGAGCGATGAAGACAATGTGTTATAATGTTTTTTCTCAATGTTTTGGGCTTGGTAGCTCAGCCCGTCTTCAGGAAACGACAACAACGAACTCCTTTGAGAAGGAAATTTTGGTATCCATACTTTCAATGTTATCCCTGAAGGAGGAGTGGATTCATTTGTCAGTGTTTTGCAAGTATTGATCCTCGTTTTGAACATCATCATTTTCTCAAAAAAATTCCAGCTTTTTGATTTTGCCTTTGTCTTTTTTTCCTTGGCAAAATGAGCACAAGCATGGGGACAAATAGCTTGTAGATGGGCTGAGCTATCAAACCCGAAAGAAAAATACATTATAATACATGGTCTACATCGCTCAAAAAGACTTTAGAAAAGTTTATTGAGTAGATTTTTTTGGAACTAGACCGTGTAAATAGTTTTGAAACATCGAACGTTTTGAGTGGACACTCCACCCATCATTAGGAACAAGAGTTAGCTTCTATTGTCCCTGATGATGGTTGGAGTGTCCACTCGAAACATTGGACGTTTCAAAACCATATACACAGTTTAGTTCTAGAAAAATCTACAGCAATTATGACCAACAGAAAATATACATACTCAGAAGTCTATTGAGTTTTTTTGGCAGCACTATTGTGAGGAATTCCCCCGGTCTCAATTGAGGCAACGGGATCAACGATCACCAAACCAGAATTGTCATTTAGAATGTTAGTTTTGGGCTTATATGGAGTCATTATGGGCTTTCAAATGTCCTGTGGGTGGGAAGCCAGACCAATCGAGGTCAGCATGAGCCACTCAGTGGAAGGAAAGCAAGTAATCGCAAGGCAAGGACGGAGACAGTAGGGGAATGATGCAAGCACAAAGCCTCGAATCCTCCAAATCTTCTATCAAATGTTTACAGGCTATTCGAGGACATTTAGGAGGCAGATAATATAGAGAATTTCAAAATCTAATACCATTAGTTTGTTTAATTGCCTTAGATTTTTTGCTACGACTTGGGTTCAAGATGCATTGCTGTTTTTTTTCCAAGAAAAAATTACTCGATATATTATTAAAATATATATCATTTACATAGCTGGCTCTGATGAGCAGAGATTCAGAAGATGCTGGGACCTACAGTCTTGCCCAATCCAAAGATAACTGTTCAAAAGAAGAGAAAGTACCCATCGTCGAAAAAGACTTGCAGCCGCTGTTCAGACAGAGAATACCACCAGAAGAGTAAAGAAGTCTCCAGGGATCCGCTGTTGAAAGCTTGCAAATGAAGTGAGAATAAGGCGGATCCAGATCACACTCCTACCTCAAACCAATGCAGGGGACATCCCAAACGCTTATAGGAGTGCTAACACTAATCCAAACACCGAAATTAATTACAACAATGGAGATTAGAGCAATTAATCCCCCGATCGGAGCAGGCTCCATCTATTGAGACCAATGACAGCACAACGTACTCATTGAAACAGGTTTAAGTAGGTAATGGGACTTAAGATCCCATTCTCAGAATGGAAAATAGATAAACGCCCCACCACTTCGCTGAGGGCACGTTTGGAAAGAGCGTCTGCCTGCTTGTTGTGCACTCTGGGAATATGCCGGAACTGAACCTCCCTGAGTTGCTTCGAGAGCTGCCTCGTTCGGTCCATCCAGCCTTCCATATGCACAGAATGGAGCTCACACTCTCTGTTGATCCACTCTATGATTATGCGAGAGTCGCCAAGGACGAGTAGATGATCCAGAGACCACAATGAGGCGAGGGCAAGGGATGTCCACAATCCCAAAAGCTCTGCTTTAGAATTCGTGCCCATCCCACAGTTTAAAAACCAGCTAGTAATTCTGTTTGGATGTGATTTGAAAAACCCACCAGCCCCACAGTTTAAGCCGGAGGAAGTAGCAGCTCCGTCGAAACACGCCAGAGAGTAACCTTCTTTTAAAGAGATCTCACAAGACTTTGGAGGAATCGATTTTAACGATGGAGAGTGCCAATGAAAGGTGGCCCAAACCCTGTGTAAAACCGCCAGAATGGAAGGGGGATGTCCTTCAAAGATCGCAAAATTCCTCTCTTTCCATATCTGCCAGCAGGTGTAAACAACTAAGCTCGGGGGGGTTGTCTTGTGAGTGATCCAGTCAGCAATGCAAGCCGAGAACGTGTTACCTCCCCAGACCGCTGAAAGAGAGAGGGACTTGTTCAAATGAAGCCAAACCTCCTTCGTAAAATCGCAAAGTACCATAAGATGGTGAAGATGCATTGTTGTTGGTATGCCGTGTTCATGATTCGTTGCAATCAGTCCATTATATGCCTCAAAGCATCCAAGAATCATATTATATGCCTTATACCATTATCTTATAAGATGGGGGCAATTTTTTCGAGGGACAAACAGTAGTTTTGATAGTGGGCCACTTTCAAATATTTATCTAATTTATCGACGGCGCGTGGCAGTGTATTCTATGAAGCAATTTTGTTAAGCTAGTCAAACTAGATTTGACTAAGTTCTGTGGTTATTCCCCGTTCTTAGATAGCTGATAATCTACTTCAAAGGTTTTGCTGTGTCTATCTCTAATGTAATCTTAAGTGGAAAATATATCAAGGAATTTGAGATTGAAGTGGCTTCGTTTAATTTTACCACAAGGAATTTATCGAATTTGAAGCGGTTTCCTTCAATTTTACCACACAATTACATCAATCCCAAAGATTAGAGGTGACAACCAAGGTTTTCTTAAGCATTTTGCCTACTGCAGCTATACTCAGGGATGATGGAAAGCAATTGCATAGAAGATTCAAGCCTGTGACATGAGTTTTTGCCCGAGGCAATTGAGTTGTCATAACTGGGTATTGATAATTTGAACATGAATTTGACACAACTCAAGTTTCATTGTGCATGTGAGCTCTCTTCATGCTCTATGTTATTGATAATTTGAACACGAATTTTATGCAATTCAAGTTTCATTGTGTATGTAAGCTCCCTTCATGCTCTATGCCTAATTGAGAGAAACAATGTGCATTCTACAACCTAGGTGGAAGAGACGTGTCATGTTGTGACCAAATAGCCAAATAAACATGAAAACGAGCCAGTTCAACAATGACTTGCCAAAAGAGAGTAAAGAGAATAAAAAAAAATCCTTGTTGAGAGAATAACCTCATTTTACAATATATAAATTGTAACACCCTGTTTCCCCCAAATTTGTAATTAATCCTAATACAGGAATTACCATGCTAAAGCAGGATAAAAATGTAAATAACTTTATGAATTTATATTACAAAACTGCTGAGAGGGGATGTGCAGAAAAAGAGACCACGATGGCGGTGGAAGGCACCTGAAAAGGTGGCGTTAACTTCCACCGAGAATTAAATACCGT
>JZKD02S0852505.1:0-14275 GCA_000966675.3 Picea glauca
GAGAGAGAGAGAGAGAGAGAGAGAGAGAGAGAGAGAGAGAGAGATTCTCCACACGTGTGAACTATATATGAAGAGAGAAAAGGACGAAAGACAAGATGGCAAGAAGACTTCGCTTGAGATGCCCAATTGCTTCAAGAATCAACAAACCTATAGTAGATGCAGTTGCTCTTGTGAAAGGTGAATTGTTCTATATCCAAATGAATAGCTCAGAGATATATTTATACTAATTCTTCACTCAGTGTTGGGATGACTTATTAATTCTTTTGGGGCCAAATTTTACAATTGGAGCCAAAAATTCATTTTTACAAATTTAAAACATCCCTATTAAAATTTATCTTCAGCATAAAAATATGATTTACAAATACATTTTGAATACCAACCATAGTTACAATAATTAAACAATCCCTCTTAACTAGGGAGGTATTCAAAATGACCATCTAAATGTTATCAAGATGACAAATTTATCTATTAAAAGGGTTATATCAAATCATCATTATCCATCATGATATATCATCAACTATCTGAACCACACTCTATCTAAGTAATCTAGGCATGATGTTGCAAGTATCAAGTTTTGAAATCCACACACTCAACTAAGTGATTCTGGGAAACAATGACCATTTTTATTAATTTGTTCACTACCTGTGACACAAGAATAATGGTTGTCCTACTCCATTCTCCATAATTTGGTCACTTCCTGTGACATAGGGAGAAGTACCACTCTTCCTAATATGGTCACTTCTTGTGACATAGGGAGAAGTACCACTCTTCCTAATATGGTCACTATATGTGACAAAAAAAGAATGACTTCCCTGTACCATTCTCCTTAATCTGTTCATTTCTTGTAGCATAGGGAGAAAGAACATTCTTCCTAATTAGTAAACTACCTGTGACATGGGAAGAATGTCTGTGACCATTCATACTAGACCATTCATCCCTAATATGGTCACTACCCATGACACAATGACAATGCTTGTCCATGGTACCGACCTAGACCATTCTCTCTAATCTTGTCACTCCCTCTGACATAGAGAGAATTTTTGTCCATCAACACTCCCTCTTAGCTAGAAGAGTAATCCCCATAATTCCTAGCTTCTCCCTTAAGTATACAAACTTAGTTCTAGATGGAGGCCTCATCAGAATATCGACTCTCTTCTCATCAATGGATATATACTGAAGACTTGTTTATCCCTTCTAGAATTTATCACGTAGGTAGTAGTACTTGATCTTGATGTTCTTTGACCTATCATGAAACATGGGGTTCTATGAAAGCTTTACACAACTTTGATTGACACAGTATATTATGGTCGATTCCAACACCTGATCAAATAGTCCAGAAACCAGCTTACAGGTCCATACTTCTTCCATAAACACATCACAAGTTGCAATGTATGATTCCTCTGCAATGTTGAGTGTGAAAAAATTATGCTTCGTGCTAGAACAAGAGATCATTGCAGAGCCCAAACTAAATAATATTCCTCGAGTTTTTTTTTTTTCATCTGCATTCCTTTCCTAGTCAAAATATGTATATCCTTACAGCTATAGGTCACTATTTGATACATATCTCAAACCATAATTTAGTGTGCCACTTAAATATCTCAAAATGTGTTTTGTGGCTATTGAATCATCATGTCTCGGTTTCACCTAAAACTGGATCAACGTGTTCACAACAAAACAAATGTTTGACCTAGTATTAACTAGATACATAAGTGAGCCAGTCAAATGTCAGTAGATATATGGATACATCAAATCAGAATCAAAGTCTTTGAATTTCTTCAAATTTTTTATCATGGAAGTAGGCATGTATTTTCAATCCATCATCCCAAACTTCTGAAGGATATTTACTATAAAAATTCCTTGACCAAGGGGGATTTCATTGGTATTTTCCCATACTTATAGCCCAAATAGTAATGTGTCAAACAAAGATCCTTCATATTTAGTTCATAGTCCAACTCCCTCTTACAGTAGATAATGAGAGGCTCTGCACATGTTAGAAACAACTCACCAATATGTAATAGTGAAATCATTGGTGCATTCTTCACAACCTTGTAATAAAGGTTTGGATCAGCTTGGATCTTAGAAAATCCAAGTCTTATAAATTAGAAATGAATCTGAGCATACCAAGCTCTTGGAGCTTGCTTGAGTCCATGAAAGGCCTTATTTAATCTACAAACATGAGTCTCCTTCTTGTGTGCCTCAAAACCTTGAGGTTGTTCTATATAAACTTATTCTTCGATAAGTCCACTAAGAAAATACGTCTTTACATCCATATGATGTCGAATCCAACCCAAAGAGGTTGAAGAGAGATAATGGATCTAATAGAAGTGTATCTAACAATAGGTGCAAACGTTTCATCATAGTATTATCCCTCTTTATGGGAGAAACATGTAGTCATGAATTGTTCCTTGTATTTATAAATACTTCCATCCACTACATACTTAATCTTGTAAATACATTTTCAAGTCAATACAATCTTTTCTTCAAGTACTGGAAAAATTTCCCATACGTCATTTTTCATGATGGATTGATACTCTTCCATCATACAATCCTTCCATTCTTTCTTCTCAACTTATTCTTCAAAGGCGGAAGGTTATGAATTAACAATATTGGTCATAAATGTCACATAACTAGAGAATAGTTTAGGCCTCTTAATTTCCCTGAAGTTGCCAATTGGAGTTGAATTTCCTTCATCTTTCAATAAGGTGGATTTAAGCCATACTGACCCTTTTCTTATTTCAGTAACTGTAATTGGTTCTGTATGATCAAGAGGTCCTTTTGGATCTTCATTAAGATGCTCTGAATTTTCTTCCTTGGAAACTTAATGCTCTTCTTCATTGTTGAAGTCCATAGGATCTTCTGTAGATTTCCAATAGCCAAGTTTCTCATCAAAAGTTACATCCTGGCTGACTTCAACCTTTTTCTTCCCAATAATATAGATTCTATATTCTTTTGATGATTCACTATAACCAACGAATATCCCCTTATTTCCTGAAGGCTCTAACTTATTTCTCTTATCCTTAAGGACATGAATGCAAATGGTGTTGATATTATGGTAGTTGCAGGAGGTATTAACCTCCACATGTAAACATGATGAGAATAGAATACTCCAAGAATCAAGAAGAAACCCTAATGAGTTGGATAATAACACTAGAATAATTGTCGTCTCAATAAGATAATTTGTATTAGGTTATTAGCCTCCAAGAGAAGAAGTCGGCCAGAAGAAATAATAATATATTGAACAGAAAGATACCCAGAATGAGAAGTTGGCCCAGGTAGTTAGCCAGAATTACTATAAATACAGGAGGTCAGTCTTCATTCTGGCAGGCAGTGTCATAATTGTAGAGCAACACTTGTGCACACTTCAGTGCCCAGTTTTGTGCGCAAGTTTGGAGGAGAGTTGTCGGTGCAGCTGTTGTAGCTAGCAATTAGGTTTTGGCTTGGACTATATATTGATTAGGGTTTGTACTATCTGATAAACTCTTGTTGGCGCATTATCCTTGGGGAAAGGTGTTATACCCTTTGTTTCTCTATCTAGCCTAGGGTTTTCTTCTGAAGTGATTCTCTGTTAAGGTTAAGGTGCTCAGAGGGTGGCTTCGTCCTATGGTTGGGTGACAATAGAGATATTATCAATGGTAAAATGAGCACATCCATTATATTCTAACAGGTTATGGGCCCACACCTTCACTCAGTCTAACCGTTTGAAGGAAACATAGCCGTAAGGATTTTAATCTCGTTGAAGAACTTTCGCTAGGGTTTCTAGCAAGAGAAGTCATCATAGCACTGTCGTTGGGGTTACTAGGAGGTGCAGTTGCAGAAACCCTAATACTCTCATCGAGGAAACTTAATTGAATGAATTGACCTAATATATGGATAGATCAGTGTGCCCTAGCCTAGCGCATCTTCTGGTACTCTCAGCAAGCCAAGACGTGAAGTTTGAGTTTTTTGTCAAATCTAGGGTTTGACTAAGTCAAAGACACCATGACTTATTCTATGAAGTCAGAGAAAATGTTAGATGTATCTTCTAAATTCAGAGCATAGAATACAAGGATGGACCTCATCCTTTCCAAGAATAAAGTGTTGGATATCATGAAAGGAAAGATTGTGAAACCATAGTTTGAAGAAGGAAAAGAGAAGGAACCACAAAACATTGCATCTATGGAGAAGATCAAAGATGGTGACATCAATTCCATGAGTATCATAGTGGAATCTATCAAATTTCACTTGATACCCTGCATATCCCATGTTGACTCATCAAATAAGATGTATGATTCCCTAACAAACATCTTATCAGTCAGAAACATTGGACAAGTAATGAGTCTGAAGAATGAGCCTCGTGACATGAAGATGAATGATGATGACAACATAACATCATACTTTGTGAGAATATCTCAGTTAAGAGATCAACTACAAGCTATTGAAGACATCATCTCAGAGAAGGAGTTGGTAAACATAGTACTCAATGTTCTTCCCAAGACGTGGGATGCATTTGTCACAAGCATGAACACAAGAAAGAAGTATCCAACATTTGAAGAACTTTGGACTTGGTCTGCTCAAGAAGAATCAAGGATCAATGCAAAAGAGAAACAAAAAAGAAGTATGATGATCAAGCCTTCACAACAATATTCAAGAACTTTAGGAGAAAAAGGAAGTTTGGTTCAAAGAAGAAGACAAATCAAGAGAAAGATATTTCAGACATAAAATGATTCAACTTTCGAAAGTATGGTCACTAAAAGAATCATTGTCCCAATCTAAAGAAAAGGAAGGAGAAACATGAAGCATCAATTGCAAGATAATGTGTTCCAAGAAGAACTATACCTATGGAATAACAACAAGATAAGTATGGATATCATTAGATAATTCACATGAAAGGATGAAATACATCAAACAAATCATGTGAAATCTATTGCAAGGTAAGTCGAATCCATCATGAAGAGACTTAGAAGAAGCAAAGACAGAAAGAAGTCAACAATCAAGAGGAAAATGGAGAAAGACTTATGACGTTTTTGTAGAAGTAAAAAAGATGGAAGCATGGACTTTGTCAGACAGAGAGAGCCAATTATATATTTCATTAGACAATAAGGATGTAGACGAAAGCATGGACTTTGTTAGATGGAGGGAGATGATTATGTGCACGCATACATGAAGCAAGGATTAGGAGGGAGCTAGTCCTATGATCCATTGAAGATGATGAAGTATATATCCATGGTAGTAGCCATGAAAGACAATATGTGTCCTCTTCGACCTCAGAAGAAGTCTTCTTCGAAGAGAATCCTTAAATTATCCCTGGTTGTCCATCCACATCTATGATCCTATGATGAAAGAAAGAAATGGAATATTTAAGGCATGGAATCTATAAGAAACTCCATGGAACCAAGAGCTAAAGAAAAACATCAGGAAGAACATGAATATTCCAAGAAAGAAAGAGAAATTGGAACAACCAGTCATTGTATTAAGAATCACGAGATTTCCATCGTGATATGAACTCAATAAAAAGAAATCAAGCAAAGGAACTGAAAGTTGTGATGAAGAACAATGTATGAAAGACTGATGAATGAAAGCATTGCGAGATCTAGAACTAGAGGTTATCCCAGATGGAGGGAGACGAATATGATGATTACTTGTTCTAGTAAACCAAACATATCTCTACATGAGTCATTATATCATCCGCAACATCCATGAGTTAGAGTTCTACATCAAATGAATGCAAAGAATTTTCTCCAGAGAAATTAAGTAAAGAGCGTATGAAGAGCAACCTCAAGACTTTGAGGCATACCAAAAAGAGACCCTTGTATGCAGATATAAGAAGACAACTTGGTGGAGAACCTCCAGTGAAAAGCAGAAGCATAGTGAAGATTTTCTATAACAAAGATATTGTATCAATATGACTACTTAGTAGATCATATCTCATTATGACAAAACAAGTTCCACATGGATATGTTCCAGTTTTCCAACAATGATATACTCTATTGATCAGAGCTACATGAAGCCTTAAGAGAAAACTAGTGTTCCAGATAAAAGTACATTTGAAATCAAGCATTACATTATCTGTGATGAAGTCTAGAAAGGAGAAAGTGGTTCTCCAATACATATCTCCACAGATGAGTAGATAAGGAAACATTTTGGTAANTGTGACATAGGGAGAAGTACCACTCTTCCTAATATGGTCACTATATGTGACAAAAAAAGAATGACTTCCCTGTACCATTCTCCTTAATCTGTTCATTTCTTGTAGCATAGGGAGAAAGAACATTCTTCCTAATTAGTAAACTACCTGTGACATGGGAAGAATGTCTGTGACCATTCATACTAGACCATTCATCCCTAATATGGTCACTACCCATGACACAATGACAATGCTTGTCCATGGTACCGACCTAGACCATTCTCTCTAATCTTGTCACTCCCTCTGACATAGAGAGAATTTTTGTCCATCAACACTCCCTCTTAGCTAGAAGAGTAATCCCCATAATTCCTAGCTTCTCCCTTAAGTATACAAACTTAGTTCTAGATGGAGGCCTCATCAGAATATCGACTCTCTTCTCATCAATGGATATATACTGAAGACTTGTTTATCCCTTCTAGAATTTATCACGTAGGTAGTAGTACTTGATCTTGATGTTCTTTGACCTATCATGAAACATGGGGTTCTATGAAAGCTTTACACAACTTTGATTGACACAGTATATTATGGTCGATTCCAACACCTGATCAAATAGTCCAGAAACCAGCTTACAGGTCCATACTTCTTCCATAAACACATCACAAGTTGCAATGTATGATTCCTCTGCAATGTTGAGTGTGACAAAATTATGCTTCGTGCTAGAACAAGAGATCATTGCAGAGCCCAAACTAAATAATATTCCTCGAGTTTTGTTTTTTTCATCTGCATTCCTTTCCCAGTCAAAATATGTATATCCTTACAGCTATAGGTCACTATTTGATACATATCTCAAACCATAATTTAGTGTGCCACTTAAATATCTCAAAATGTGTTTTGCGTCTATTGAATCATCATGTCTCAGTTTCACCTGAAACTGGATCAACGTGTTCACAACAAAACAAATGTTTGACCTAGTATTAACTAGATACATAAGTGAGTCAGTCAAATGTCAGTAGATATATGGATACATCAAATCAGAATCAAAGTCTTTGAATTTCTTCAAATTTTTTATCATGGAAGTAGGCATGTATTTGCAATCCATCATCCCAAACTTCTGAAGGATATTTACTATAAAAATTCCTTGACCAAGGGGGATTTCATTGGTATTTTCCCATACTTATAGCCCAAATAGTAATGTGTCAAACAAAGATCCTTCATATTTAGTTCATAGTCCAACTCCCTCTTACAGTAGATAATGAGAGGCTCTGCACATGTTAGAAACAACTCACCAATATGTAATAGTGAAATCATTGGTGCATTCTTCACAACCTTGTAATAAAGGTTTGGATCAGCTTGGATCTTAGAAAATCCAAGTCTTATAAATTAGAAATGAATCTGAGCATACCAAGCTCTTGGAGCTTGCTTGAGTCCATGAAAGGCCTTATTTAATCTACAAACATGAGTCTCCTTCTTGTGTGCCTCAAAACCTTGAGGTTGTTCTATATAAACTTATTCTTCGATAAGTCCACTAAGAAAATACGTCTTTACATCCATATGATGTCGAATCCAACCCAAAGAGGTTGAAGAGAGATAATGGATCTAATAGAAGTGTATCTAACAATAGGTGCAAACGTTTCATCATAGTATTATCCCTCTTTATGGGAGAAACATGTAGTCATGAATTGTTCCTTGTATTTATAAATACTTCCATCCACTACATACTTAATCTTGTAAATACATTTTCAAGTCAATACAATCTTTTCTTCAAGTACTGGAAAAATTTCCCATACGTCATTTTTCATGATGGATTGATACTCTTCCATCATACAATCCTTCCATTCTTTCTTCTCAACTTATTCTTCAAAGGCGGAAGGTTATGAATTAACAATATTGGTCATAAATGTCACATAACTAGAGAATAGTTTAGGCCTCTTAATTTCCCTGAAGTTGCCAATTGGAGTTGAATTTCCTTCATCTTTCAATAAGGTGGATTTAAGCCATACTGACCCTTTTCTTATTTCAGTAACTGTAATTGGTTCTGTATGATCAAGAGGTCCTTTTGGATCTTCATTAAGATGCTCTGAATTTTCTTCCTTGGAAACTTAATGCTCTTCTTCATTGTTGAAGTCCATAGGATCTTCTGTAGATTTCCAATAGCCAAGTTTCTCATCAAAAGTTACATCCTGGCTGACTTCAACCTTTTTCTTCCCAATAATATAGATTCTATATTCTTTTGATGATTCACTATAACCAACGAATATCCCCTTATTTCCTGAAGGCTCTAACTTATTTCTCTTATCCTTAAGGACATGAATGCAAATGGTGTTGATATTATGGTAGTTGCAGGAGGTATTAACCTCCACATGTAAACATGATGAGAATAGAATACTCCAAGAATCAAGAAGAAACCCTAATGAGTTGGATAATAACACTAGAATAATTGTCGTCTCAATAAGATAATTTGTATTAGGTTATTAGCCTCCAAGAGAAGAAGTCGGCCAGAAGAAATAATAATATATTGAACAGAAAGATACCCAGAATGAGAAGTTGGCCCAGGTAGTTAGCCAGAATTACTATAAATACAGGAGGTCAGTCTTCATTCTGGCAGGCAGTGTCATAATTGTAGAGCAACACTTGTGCACACTTCAGTGCCCAGTTTTGTGCGCAAGTTTGGAGGAGAGTTGTCGGTGCAGCTGTTGTAGCTAGCAATTAGGTTTTGGCTTGGACTATATATTGATTAGGGTTTGTACTATCTGATAAACTCTTGTTGGCGCATTATCCTTGGGGAAAGGTGTTATACCCTTTGTTTCTCTATCTAGCCTAGGGTTTTCTTCTGAAGTGATTCTCTGTTAAGGTTAAGGTGCTCAGAGGGTGGCTTCGTCCTATGGTTGGGTGACAATAGAGATATTATCAATGGTAAAATGAGCACATCCATTATATTCTAACAGGTTATGGGCCCACACCTTCACTCAGTCTAACCGTTTGAAGGAAACATAGCCGTAAGGATTTTAATCTCGTTGAAGAACTTTCGCTAGGGTTTCTAGCAAGAGAAGTCATCATAGCACTGTCGTTGGGGTTACTAGGAGGTGCAGTTGCAGAAACCCTAATACTCTCATCGAGGAAACTTAATTGAATGAATTGACCTAATATATGGATAGATCAGTGTGCCCTAGCCTAGCGCATCTTCTGGTACTCTCAGCAAGCCAAGACGTGAAGTTTGAGTTTTTTGTCAAATCTAGGGTTTGACTAAGTCAAAGACACCATGACTTATTCTATGAAGTCAGAGAAAATGTTAGATGTATCTTCTAAATTCAGAGCATAGAATACAAGGATGGACCTCATCCTTTCCAAGAATAAAGTGTTGGATATCATGAAAGGAAAGATTGTGAAACCATAGTTTGAAGAAGGAAAAGAGAAGGAACCACAAAACATTGCATCTATGGAGAAGATCAAAGATGGTGACATCAATTCCATGAGTATCATAGTGGAATCTATCAAATTTCACTTGATACCCTGCATATCCCATGTTGACTCATCAAATAAGATGTATGATTCCCTAACAAACATCTTATCAGTCAGAAACATTGGACAAGTAATGAGTCTGAAGAATGAGCCTCGTGACATGAAGATGAATGATGATGACAACATAACATCATACTTTGTGAGAATATCTCAGTTAAGAGATCAACTACAAGCTATTGAAGACATCATCTCAGAGAAGGAGTTGGTAAACATAGTACTCAATGTTCTTCCCAAGACGTGGGATGCATTTGTCACAAGCATGAACACAAGAAAGAAGTATCCAACATTTGAAGAACTTTGGACTTGGTCTGCTCAAGAAGAATCAAGGATCAATGCAAAAGAGAAACAAAAAAGAAGTATGATGATCAAGCCTTCACAACAATATTCAAGAACTTTAGGAGAAAAAGGAAGTTTGGTTCAAAGAAGAAGACAAATCAAGAGAAAGATATTTCAGACATAAAATGATTCAACTTTCGAAAGTATGGTCACTAAAAGAATCATTGTCCCAATCTAAAGAAAAGGAAGGAGAAACATGAAGCATCAATTGCAAGATAATGTGTTCCAAGAAGAACTATACCTATGGAATAACAACAAGATAAGTATGGATATCATTAGATAATTCACATGAAAGGATGAAATACATCAAACAAATCATGTGAAATCTATTGCAAGGTAAGTCGAATCCATCATGAAGAGACTTAGAAGAAGCAAAGACAGAAAGAAGTCAACAATCAAGAGGAAAATGGAGAAAGACTTATGACGTTTTTGTAGAAGTAAAAAAGATGGAAGCATGGACTTTGTCAGACAGAGAGAGCCAATTATATATTTCATTAGACAATAAGGATGTAGACGAAAGCATGGACTTTGTTAGATGGAGGGAGATGATTATGTGCACGCATACATGAAGCAAGGATTAGGAGGGAGCTAGTCCTATGATCCATTGAAGATGATGAAGTATATATCCATGGTAGTAGCCATGAAAGACAATATGTGTCCTCTTCGACCTCAGAAGAAGTCTTCTTCGAAGAGAATCCTTAAATTATCCCTGGTTGTCCATCCACATCTATGATCCTATGATGAAAGAAAGAAATGGAATATTTAAGGCATGGAATCTATAAGAAACTCCATGGAACCAAGAGCTAAAGAAAAACATCAGGAAGAACATGAATATTCCAAGAAAGAAAGAGAAATTGGAACAACCAGTCATTGTATTAAGAATCACGAGATTTCCATCGTGATATGAACTCAATAAAAAGAAATCAAGCAAAGGAACTGAAAGTTGTGATGAAGAACAATGTATGAAAGACTGATGAATGAAAGCATTGCGAGATCTAGAACTAGAGGTTATCCCAGATGGAGGGAGACGAATATGATGATTACTTGTTCTAGTAAACCAAACATATCTCTACATGAGTCATTATATCATCCGCAACATCCATGAGTTAGAGTTCTACATCAAATGAATGCAAAGAATTTTCTCCAGAGAAATTAAGTAAAGAGCGTATGAAGAGCAACCTCAAGACTTTGAGGCATACCAAAAAGAGACCCTTGTATGCAGATATAAGAAGACAACTTGGTGGAGAACCTCCAGTGAAAAGCAGAAGCATAGTGAAGATTTTCTATAACAAAGATATTGTATCAATATGACTACTTAGTAGATCATATCTCATTATGACAAAACAAGTTCCACATGGATATGTTCCAGTTTTCCAACAATGATATACTCTATTGATCAGAGCTACATGAAGCCTTAAGAGAAAACTAGTGTTCCAGATAAAAGTACATTTGAAATCAAGCATTACATTATCTGTGATGAAGTCTAGAAAGGAGAAAGTGGTTCTCCAATACATATCTCCACAGATGAGTAGATAAGGAAACATTTTGGTAAAGCTTCTATCCAAGATGAAAGAGTTTGTGTACTCAAGATGGTGCTCGTGGAGACAACTTCCTTATTGAAAAAGGAAGAGATGAATCCCAAGTTGGGAGAGAGCACTGATGTATTATTGATTGATGTATAGTCATTTTTTAGTTCAAAGAATGGTCCAGTATGAGTAGATTTTGTCCTGTTCGGAAAGTGGATTGAGATTTATTATAGATAATGATTGCCCATTGTGGTTAACATTGGAAATGGTCCAGATTGTTGATGTACCATATACAATGACTTCCCATTGCGGTTAACATGGGGAGTGGTCTAGGGCAGTCTCTCTTCTTGAGGGTTACTCAAGAAGACTAGCTTGCCTTGCTGGACAATGATTTCTCTTTTTGGTTAACATGAGGAATGGTCTGTTTTGGAGGTTGGTACAGGATAGTCTTTTCCTCTTTTGGTTAAAAGAGGAAATGGTACAGACATTCATTCCTTAGGGTGTATCCATTCTCTCTAGGTTTCCCTTTGTTTAGTGTCGGAGGAATGGCCCAGGGTAGGGAATGGTCCAGGCTCAAAAATCAGGGATAGGCATTCCTTAGGGAAAATTCATTCTCTCCAAGTTACACTTTTTTTAGTGTTGGAGGAATTGCCCAGGGTGAGGAATGGTCTAGGTTGAGAAATCGAAACAATCATTCTTCCTTGTTTGTGAAGAATAAGACAGATAGCCCATCATTGATGTTCTACTTTGAGGGAAGATATTCTTTCAGATCTCATATATGTGAGTGAAATATTGGCCCAGATGATTCAATTTATATCATAACATTGTTTCTGTGTAGGTTGATATCATATGATTGTTATGAATACTGTATGACAGTAGATGCATACTACTGTGGTCGATGTGTTCCACTATTCGTGACAATACATTATTGATCAAGTACTTGTTTTCTACTTGGTGTGGTAATGTACCCCTAGATTGTAGTTATGTACTACTATGTATAGACACAGTTGTGTTCTATTTTGTTCTGATTACCTTGAAAACTATTAGCAATTTGGTAAATGATTATCAATGAGATGAATGATTAAAGGAAAGATATTTCCCAGACGGAAAATGATTCAGAACATCTATTCTTCTAGGATAGAAGAATGGCTCTTGTATCACTCTCTGGTGTAAGTGACTTATCTAGCATCATGTCTGATTACTCAAATGGAGTATGGTTTCGAGAGATGATGCAAATGATGACATTGATGGTGATGATGATAGTCTAAATGACTATGTTGATGCTACTAGGTGAATGGTATGTTTTGTGCTCAATACCATTACTTGTAATACCTCCCTAGCTAGGAGGGAGTGTTGATATTATGGTAGTTGTGGGAGGTATTTACCTCCACATGTAAACCTGATGAGAATAGAATACTTCGAGAAGCAAGAAGAAACCCTAATGAGTTGTCTAATAACACTAGAAAACTTGTCAGCTCAAGTAGATAATTTGTATTAGGTTATTAGACTCTAAGAGAAGAAGTCGGGCAGAAGAAATAATAATATACTGAATAGACAAATACCCAGAATAAGAAGTCATCCTAGGTAGTTATCCAGAATTACTATTAATACAGTAGGCCAGTCTTCATTCTGGAAAGCAGTCTCAGAATTGTAGAGAAGCACTTGTGCACACTGTAGTGCCCAGTTTTGTGCACAATTTTGGAGGAGAGATGTGGGTGCAGCTATTGTAGCTAGCATTTATGTTTTGGCTTGGACTATCTCTTGATTAGGGTTTGGACTATCTGATCATCTCGTGTGGGTGCGCTATCCTTGGGGAAATGTGTGCTACCCTTTGTTTGGATATCTAGCCTAGGGTTTGCTTCCAGAGTGATTCTCTATCAAGGTTAAGGTGCTCAGAGGGCGGCTTCAGCCTATGGTTGGGTGACAATAGAGATATTGTCAATGGTAAAATGAGCACATCCATTATATTCTAATAGACAACCAAAAATCCTCAAGTGTTCAACACTTGGTTTCTTCCCAGATAAGGATTTTTATATATTCATATATTTTAATATACAATGAGGAGTTCATTTTTAAACATAAACGTCTACCATAGCTACTTCTCCCCATAGTAACATAGATATACTTTGATCATTCAACATTTCCTTAACAAATTATTCAATTCATCTATTGTTTCTTTCTGCTACACTGTTTTGTTGAGGACTATTTGGGACTATCAGTGCCTTCTTGATCCCAACTTCTTTACAAAAGGAAATAATTTCTTCAGAGGTGTATTATCCTCCATTATATTATCTCAATACCTTGATCTTATTTCCTATCAAGTTGTCCACCTCAATGTTGAATTCTTGTAAGTAGTCAAATACGTCATCTTTTAACTTCAAGAGGTGCATCCAAGTCTTGTGTGCGAAGTCACGAATGAATGTTATATAATATAGATATCCTCCTAGAGACTTCACATGCATAGGGACACATACATTGAAATGAATAAATTTCAATATTTCCTTGGATATGTTTTCACTTCTTTGGACTGGCTTCGTAACACTTTTCCCAAGTGCACATCCTTTACATATGCCTTCAATTGTTGGTTGAAATTTAGGAACACCTAACACCATTTGATTTAGTGAAGGAAAGGCTTGATAATGAAGATGAGAATATATTATATTCCATAGCTCACAAGGATTTATTTCATCATGAACAAGTTCTTTAGGATTTTGACCTAGGAGTTTATACAATCTTCCTTCATGAATTCCAATAACTCTAGAATTATTTATACTTAAACCTTTAGGCCATA
>JZKD02S0852516.1:0-12120 GCA_000966675.3 Picea glauca
TATAATATTATCTTGGGTTAAGCCCTCAATATTAGACCCTCTTTCCTAGCCTCTCAACCCCATCCCTTTCCCTACCTAGTGGATATTATTCCCCAATAACTCTTTCTTCGTGGTTGCTCTACACACATCGATGTATTTTATTAATAATTTTGCATAGTTACATATACAAAATCAGGCCCGCTAGCCTTAACATCTAGGATCTTTGGCCTAATAACACATAATCCTACCATCTTATAATTACTTGGCTCACCATCCTATAAACCTCATTAAATTTCACAAGGGCTCGGCCTTGGGGTATTACAATACCCTTCCCTTATTTTTTCACTATTCTCAGTGCAACTCGCTTACATAACATCAACAATATTTTCCAAATCTTCAAAAATATGCGGGTATTATGACCGCATTGCATCTTCATGCTCCCATGTTGCATCCTCAGGACCATACTAGGTCCATTAGACCTTTACAAGACCTATGCTTGATTCCATAACTGTTTGATTTTCTGGTCCATAATGCGTACTGAATGCACTTGAAAAGAACTTTCTTGCTCCACCTTAATCACATTTCAATCAATAACATGATTAGCATCACGTATATATTTCTTAATCAATGACACATGAAATACATTATGTATAGACATAGATGCAGGCAATGCAAACATATAATCTACTGGACCAATCCTCTCTAGGATTTCAAAAGGCCCACAATATTTGGCTACCAACTTGGAACAGTTTTTGAACTTCAGGGAACTTCTGTTGGATTTCACCTTCAAGAAAACATGATCACCCACTTTAAATTCCTTGTAAGTTATGTTCTTGTCAGCATATCTTTTCTGCCTATCTTGGGAAACCTTCGAATTTTGTTTAATCTTTAGCATTTGATCTTCCATTTCCTTGAGCAACTCTGGCCTAATTAATTCTTTATCAACTAGGTTGTCCCAACTTCTTGGGGTGTTGGACTTTCTGACATAAAGTGCTTCAAACAGGCTCATCTTCAGTGATGCTTGATACCCATTGTTGTAGGAAAATTCTACCAAGTGTAGATAATATTCCCATTTATATGTCTCTTCCATCACATACATCCTTAGCATATCATCTATCACTTGGTTCACCCTTTTTGTTTTCCCATTAGACTCAGGATGATAGGATGTGTTGAAGTTAAGATTTGTTCTAAACCCTTTGAATAACCCCTTCCAAAACTTTGTGGTAAACCTTGGGTCTCTTTCAGACAAAATTGTCTTGGGTATGCCATGCAAGAATGTTATTTCCCTCATATAAATGTCAGCAACATTGGTTTCCTTGTGAGTAACCTTCATAGGAATGAAATGGGCACATTTAGTAAGCTTGTCCACCACCACCATGATTGCATCATGTTAATTGCTTGTTCTGGGCAATCCTATGATGAAATCCATGGTCACCACTTCCCATTTCCACTGAGGAATGGGTAATGGCTGCAACAACCCAGTCGGTTGTCTATGCTCAACCTTGAACCTTTGACATGCCAAGAATTTAGCTATGTATTCAAAAATCTCCCTCTTCATGCCTTGCCAATAATATTGGCTCTTGACTATTGAAATTGTTCTCTGATATCCTGGGTGTCTTGCATAAGGAACATTGTGCATTTATTTTAAAATTGCACTCCTCAATTCATGAGAATTGGGCACATAAAATTTGTTTCTGTACAAGAGCATTTCATCAATTCCCAATTCATAATTTTCATCTTTCTGCTACATTTTCCCTTGCTGCAATTTAGTTACCAATTTCATGTAATACAAATTAACTTTTGTAGCCTCAGAAATTATGCCTTTAATATCCATCAGATACATGCTAATGGTTGTAGCATGCATTTCATGAACTCTCCTGTTGAGTGCATCAACCACTTTGTTCTCCTTTCCCTTGATGTTCTTGATATCAATGTCATACTCACAGAGGAATTCCAACCATCTACTTTTCCTAGCATTCAAAGTTGGTTGATCAAACAAGTACTTCAGAATATTATGGTCTTTCCTCAACTCAAACCTCCTTCCCATGCAGTATTGCCTCCACTTCTTCAAAGCATGCACTATGTCTTCCAACTCCAAATCATGAGTGGCATAGAGCCTTTCATGCTCTTTCAATTTTCTAGACTTGAAACATATTACAAATCCATTCTGACTACGGACTCCACCAAGTCCTTCTTTGCATGTGTCTGTGAAAACCACAAACATTCATCTAGATCTGCAATCTTCAGAATTGGAGCATTGGTTAACAACTTATTCAATTGATGGAATCTCTTTTCACATTCTTCTATCCATTGAAAATTTACCCCTTTTCTTTGCAAGAAAGTGATTGGGTGAGCTATTCTCGAAAAGCCTACAATGAACCTTTTGTAGGAGCTAGCTAGACCCATGAAGGATCTATTTTCTATCACATTCTTAGGTGTTGTCCACCCTTTAATTGCCTCAATATTTCCAGTGTCCATTTCTATCCCTTCTTTATATATTATATGCCCCAAATAGTGAATTATGTTTTGATAAAATGAGCACTTTATCAATTTGGCATACAATTGATGATATCATATCCCTTGCAACACCATCCTCATATGATGCTCATGCCCTTCTTTAGACTTGGAATATACAAGGATTTCATCCAGAAAAAATAAAAATAACAAACTTGTCTAAATATTCCCAGAAAATGCCATTCATTAAGCACATAAAAACAACTGGTGCATTTGATAATCCAAATGGCACCACTATGAACTCATAATGACTATACCTTGTCCTGAAGGCGGTCTTGTTGATGTATTCCTCTTTAATACTTACCTAATGATATCCTGACCTGATATCAATCTTTGAGAATATCTTTTCATCCTTCAACCGATCGAAGAGATCATCAATCCTTGGCAAAGGATACTTGTTCTTTATATTCACTTTGTTCAGCATTCTAAAATCAATGCACAATCTCAATGTCCCATCTTTATTTTTCATGAACAATATTGGGGAACCCCAAGGTGACACACTTGGGCATATATACCCCTTCTTCATATGCTCTTCAAGCTGCATTTGCAACTCCTTGAGCTCTAGTGTACTCATTATGTAAGGAGTCTTTGATACTAGAGTTACTCCAAGCATTAAATTAATAGAGAAATTAAGATCTCTCTTTGGGGGTAGTCCTAGTATCTCCTTGAACACATCTTCAAAATCTTCTATAACTACATGATCCTCCAGATTTAGTACCTTACCCATATATTCTTCTTCCACATGGGTTGCGAATATTTGACAGCCTTTCCTATAACACTTCTTTAGCTGCATTGCTGAGATTTCTAGGATAGTAACTACCCTGGGTATTCGTTGGACTGTTCTCCAATTTCCTTCCTCATCCAAGAAAGTGAATGCCTTTCTATAGAAATCTAATATGGCATGGTTTTGGTCCAACCAATCCGTACCAATTAGTAAATCATATGATCCCAAAGGAAATATGTTCAAATATTCCTTGGTAATCGATCGATTTGTTCCCAGTAGACATGGTTTAATCAACCCAACAACCTTCCTCTTGGCTCTTGTATCCAGTTGGACCAACCAATATCTCTCACTGGATTCTTGGAAAAAGAGATATTTCCACTACCTTAGGGTCTATATAGCTATGAATAACCCCCGAATCAATTAAAATAGTAAATTCATGGTTATTGATCATACCTTAAACTTCAATCATGTGTGATTGAAACTCAGCGTGCTTGTTGTGTAGGGATGCATAGATCCTTGGTACACTTTTTCCCATGTCCTCCATTGTTTCTTCTTACTAAACATTGTGGAAAACTCTCACCTTGTCATTTTTGTGAGGAAAATATCTATACTTGTGATATCCATTACAACCCCAACATTGAATGGGTGTCTGCCTTGATCGTTTTCCACCTACCTCAGCCATTCCATGCTCTCTAAAATATGTGGTGTGTCCCTTTCGTCACCTAAATGAGAAAAATAAGGACGCTTACAAGTCCATTTGGGTTATTTGGACAAGACAATAGTGAATGTGTTAGAAACATCCAGCATAAGAAATAAACAAATATCTAACCTAATAACAATAAAATAAACTAAACTAGAGCACATAAGGGAAATAAAACAAAAAAAATAGACAAAATTCATGCCACCAATGGATAAGTTGTATTAGTGGGAAAGCACCAAAGAGAAAGGGAGACTTATGTGTCCCCTCTTCCTCCAAGGGAGGGCTCTTGAACCCCCAATGCTTGATCTCTTCTTACAAATAACAAAATAGAAGGAAATGGTGAAGAAATCCAAAGCTCATTCACTTAAGATGTGATGTGAATAGCTCAATGAAATGGTGCTTGTATTCCCATGATGAAGAAAGAGGATCCTCCAAGAGAATATAGGCAACATAACAATACAAATGAATTCCTTGGAAATATAGTGCACCCATGGACTCTTTTTATAGAAAATATTTGAGGCATTATTCAACTAGTATTTAGTTTGAACAAGGGGATATTTATAGCACCCTTAGGTCTTTGACCATCCCCCCACTTGGAGTCATCTCGGATTTGGGTGTCAAATAGACTTGGGAGATGAACCAGAAGTGGGTGGAAGGCCGACCAAAATCATAAATGCAATGTTATGAGGTTTACATGGAGTTTTGCATCCATAGTCACGAATCGGGTGGATATTCATTTTTTCGGCATTATTCGACTCTCGCACGTGCGTGAACTACCTTTGTATCTTGAGCGCATGCTAATTTTTTAACTAGTTGTATAGTTTTGTGCCCTTTGGAAATGCATTTTCTGGGCCATGGATGAACTAATGGGTGTTTGGAGATGCTAGATTCTTGTAACCATTTGCAGACGAAATTCCAGTGATAACAGATGCCCATTGATGTGTGAGGTTAAGAGCATACGTATATCTGAAATACATTAATGTTTATTCTACTAAGAGTACCTTTGTAAGAAAGAGTGTTGATGGGAATTTGCAAGAGTGACCCATTAAAGGGAGAGGGGAACCTATAGGACCCAAACCTTTCACAAGGTGTGGAAAAATAAAATTGTGTACAAACGAGGTGGGTATACCCCATGCTCGTGTCATGTAGCTCAAAAAAGTGTAAGACAGTAACTGAAGTTGTATGTTGATGTAGATAAATACAACTCCCTCTGGGGTGGTTTGATAATGGCAGAGGAAAATTATGATGGTGAATAAACTCTGAAAAGAGGTGATGACACCTGTAAGAAGTGTGGATGATACGCAAGCATTGATAGCCTATCAAAATTTAGAGGTCTTCGACAAATATAAAAACAACTGTGATAGTCGCAAAGTAAGACCCACCGTAACATGAGATAGTGTTGAAGTCGAATGTTATGGAGGTCAATGATAGNTATAATATTATCTTGGGTTAAGCCCTCAATATTAGACCCTCTTTCCTAGCCTCTCAACCCCATCCCTTTCCCTACCTAGTGGATATTATTCCCCAATAACTCTTTCTTCGTGGTTGCTCTACACACATCGATGTATTTTATTAATAATTTTGCATAGTTACATATACAAAATCAGGCCCGCTAGCCTTAACATCTAGGATCTTTGGCCTAATAACACATAATCCTACCATCTTATAATTACTTGGCTCACCATCCTATAAACCTCATTAAATTTCACAAGGGCTCGGCCTTGGGGTATTACAATACCCTTCCCTTATTTTTTCACTATTCTCAGTGCAACTCGCTTACATAACATCAACAATATTTTCCAAATCTTCAAAAATATGCGGGTATTATGACCGCATTGCATCTTCATGCTCCCATGTTGCATCCTCAGGACCATACTAGGTCCATTAGACCTTTACAAGACCTATGCTTGATTCCATAACTGTTTGATTTTCTGGTCCATAATGCGTACTGAATGCACTTGAAAAGAACTTTCTTGCTCCACCTTAATCACATTTCAATCAATAACATGATTAGCATCACGTATATATTTCTTAATCAATGACACATGAAATACATTATGTATAGACATAGATGCAGGCAATGCAAACATATAATCTACTGGACCAATCCTCTCTAGGATTTCAAAAGGCCCACAATATTTGGCTACCAACTTGGAACAGTTTTTGAACTTCAGGGAACTTCTGTTGGATTTCACCTTCAAGAAAACATGATCACCCACTTTAAATTCCTTGTAAGTTATGTTCTTGTCAGCATATCTTTTCTGCCTATCTTGGGAAACCTTCGAATTTTGTTTAATCTTTAGCATTTGATCTTCCATTTCCTTGAGCAACTCTGGCCTAATTAATTCTTTATCAACTAGGTTGTCCCAACTTCTTGGGGTGTTGGACTTTCTGACATAAAGTGCTTCAAACAGGCTCATCTTCAGTGATGCTTGATACCCATTGTTGTAGGAAAATTCTACCAAGTGTAGATAATATTCCCATTTATATGTCTCTTCCATCACATACATCCTTAGCATATCATCTATCACTTGGTTCACCCTTTTTGTTTTCCCATTAGACTCAGGATGATAGGATGTGTTGAAGTTAAGATTTGTTCTAAACCCTTTGAATAACCCCTTCCAAAACTTTGTGGTAAACCTTGGGTCTCTTTCAGACAAAATTGTCTTGGGTATGCCATGCAAGAATGTTATTTCCCTCATATAAATGTCAGCAACATTGGTTTCCTTGTGAGTAACCTTCATAGGAATGAAATGGGCACATTTAGTAAGCTTGTCCACCACCACCATGATTGCATCATGTTAATTGCTTGTTCTGGGCAATCCTATGATGAAATCCATGGTCACCACTTCCCATTTCCACTGAGGAATGGGTAATGGCTGCAACAACCCAGTCGGTTGTCTATGCTCAACCTTGAACCTTTGACATGCCAAGAATTTAGCTATGTATTCAAAAATCTCCCTCTTCATGCCTTGCCAATAATATTGGCTCTTGACTATTGAAATTGTTCTCTGATATCCTGGGTGTCTTGCATAAGGAACATTGTGCATTTATTTTAAAATTGCACTCCTCAATTCATGAGAATTGGGCACATAAAATTTGTTTCTGTACAAGAGCATTTCATCAATTCCCAATTCATAATTTTCATCTTTCTGCTACATTTTCCCTTGCTGCAATTTAGTTACCAATTTCATGTAATACAAATTAACTTTTGTAGCCTCAGAAATTATGCCTTTAATATCCATCAGATACATGCTAATGGTTGTAGCATGCATTTCATGAACTCTCCTGTTGAGTGCATCAACCACTTTGTTCTCCTTTCCCTTGATGTTCTTGATATCAATGTCATACTCACAGAGGAATTCCAACCATCTACTTTTCCTAGCATTCAAAGTTGGTTGATCAAACAAGTACTTCAGAATATTATGGTCTTTCCTCAACTCAAACCTCCTTCCCATGCAGTAGTGCCTCCACTTTTTCAAAGCATGCACTATGTCTGCCAACTCCAAATCATGAGTGGCATAGAGCCTTTCATGCTCTTTCAATTTTCTAGACTCGAAACATATCACAAATCCATTCTGACTATGGACTCCACCAATTCCTTCTTTGCACGTGTCTGTGAAAACCACAAACATTCATCTAGATCTACAATCTTCAGAATTGGAGCGATGGTTAACAACTTCTTCAATTGATGGAATCTCTTTTCACATTCTTCTATCCATTGAAACTTTACCCCTTTTCTTTGCAAGAAAGTGATTGGGTGAGTTATTCTTGAAAAGCCTACAATGAACCTTTTGTAGGAGCTAGCTAGACCCATGAAGGATCTATTTTCTATCACATTCTTAGGTGTTGTCCACCCTTTAATTGCCTCAATATTTTCAGTGTCCATTGCTATCCCTTCTTCATATATTATATGCCCCAAATAGTGAATTATGTTTTGATAAAATGAGCACTTTATCAATTTGGCATACAATTGATGATATCTTATCCCTTGCAACACCATTCTTAGATGATGCTCATGCTCTTCTTTAGACTTGGAATATACAAGGATTTCATCCAGAAAAAATAAAAATAACAAACTTGTCTAAGTATTCCCGGAAAATTCCATTCATTAAGCACATAAAAACAACTGGTGCATTTGATAATCCAAATGGCACCACTATGAACTCATAAGGACTATACCTTGTCCTGAATGTGGTCTTGTTGATGTATTCCTCTTTAATCCTTACCCAATGATATCCTGACCTGATATCAATCTTTGAGAATATCTTTGCATCCTTCAACTGATCGAAGAGATCATCAATCCTTGGCAAAGGATACTTGTTCTTTATATTAACTTTGTTCAGTGTTCTAAAATCAATGCACAATCTCAATGTCCCATCTTTATTTTTCACGAACAATACTGGGGAACCCCAAGGTGACACATTTGGGCATATATACCTCTTCTTCAGATGCTCTTCAAGCTGCATTTGCAACTCCTTGAGCTCTAGTGTACTCATTATGTAAGGAGTCTTTGATACTAGAGTTACTCCAGGCATTAAATTAATAGAGAAATTAAGATCTCTCTTTGGGGGTAGTCCTAGTATCTCCTTGAACACATCTTCAAAATCTTCCAGAACTACATGATCCTCCAGATTTAGTACCTTACCCGTATATTCTTCTTCCACATGGGTTGCAAATATTTGACAGCCTTTCCTATAACACTTCTTTAGCTGCATTGCTGAGATTTCTAGGATAGTAACTACCCTGGGAATTCATTGGATTGTTCTCCGATTTCCTTCCTCATCCAAGAAATTGAATGCCTTGTTATGGCAGTCTAATATGGCATGGTGTTGGTCCAACCAATCCATACCAATTAGGAAATCATATGATCCCAAAGGAAATATGTTCAAATATTCCTTGGTACTCAATCGATTTGTTCCCAGTAGACATGGTTTAATCAACTCAACAACCTTCCTCTTGGCTCTTGTAGCCAGTTGCACCAACCAAGATCTCTCACTGTCTTCTTGGAAAAAGAGATATTTCCACTACCTTAGGGTCTATATAGATATGACTAACCCCCGAATAAATTAAAATAGTAAATTCATGGTTATTGATCATACCTTAAACTTCAATCATGTGTGATTGAAACTCAATGTGCTTGTTGTCTAGGGATGCATAGATCCTTGGTACACTTCTGCCCATGTCCTCCATTGTTTCTTCGTACTAAACATTGTGGAAAACTCTCACCTTGTCATTTTTGTGAGGAAGATATCTATACTTGTGATATCCATTACAACCCCAACATTGAATGGGTGTCTGCCTTGATCATTGTCCGCCTACCTCAGCCATTCCATGCTCTCTAAAATATGTGTTGTGTCCCTTTCGTCACCTGAATGAGAAAAATAAGGACGCTTACAAGTCCATTTGGGTTAGCTAGAAAAGACAATAGTGAATGTGTTAGAAACATCCAACGTAAGAAATAAACAAATATCTAAGCTAATAACAATAAAAGAAACTAAACTAGAGCACATAAGGGAAATAGAACAAAAAAATAGACAACATTCATGCCACCAATGGATAAGTTGTATTAGTGGGAAAAAACCAAAGAGAAAGGGAGACTTATGGGTCCCCTCTTCCTCCAAGGGAGGGCTCTTGAACCCCCAATGCTTGATCTCTTCTTACAAATAACAAAATAGAAGGAAATGGTGAAGAAATCCAAAACTCATTCACTCAATATGTGATGTGAATAGCTCAATGAAATGGTGCTTGTATTCCCTTGATGAAGAAAGAGGATCCTCCAAGAGAATATAGGCAACATAACAATACAAATGAATTCCTTGGAAATATAGTGCACCCATGGACTCTTTTTATAGAAAATATTTGAGGCATTATTCAACTAGTATTTAGTTTGAACAAGGGGATATTTATAGCACCCTTAGGTCTTTGACCATCCCCCCACTTGGAGTCATCTCGGATTTGGGTGTCAAATAGACTTGGGAGATGAACCAGAAGTGGGTGGAAGGCCGACCAAAATCATAAATGCAATGTTATGAGGTTTACATGGAGTTTTGCATCCATAGTCACGAATCGGGTGGATATTCATTTTTTCGGCATTATTCGACTCTCGCACGTGCGTGAACTACCTTTGTATCTTGAGCGCATGCTAATTTTTTAACTAGTTGTATAGTTTTGTGCCCTTTGGAAATGCATTTTCTGGGCCATGGATGAACTAATGGGTGTTTGGAGATGCTAGATTCTTGTAACCATTTGCAGACGAAATTCCAGTGATAACAGATGCCCATTGATGTGTGAGGTTAAGAGCATACGTATATCTGAAATACATTAATGTTTATTCTACTAAGAGTACCTTTGTAAGAAAGAGTGTTGATGGGAATTTGCAAGAGTGACCCATTAAAGGGAGAGGGGAACCTATAGGACCCAAACCTTTCACAAGGTGTGGAAAAATAAAATTGTGTACAAACGAGGTGGGTATACCCCATGCTCGTGTCATGTAGCTCAAAAAAGTGTAAGACAGTAACTGAAGTTGTATGTTGATGTAGATAAATACAACTCCCTCTGGGGTGGTTTGATAATGGCAGAGGAAAATTATGATGGTGAATAAACTCTGAAAAGAGGTGATGACACCTGTAAGAAGTGTGGATGATACGCAAGCATTGATAGCCTATCAAAATTTAGAGGTCTTCGACAAATATAAAAACAACTGTGATAGTCGCAAAGTAAGACCCACCGTAACATGAGATAGTGTTGAAGTCGAATGTTATGGAGGTCAATGATAGAAAAGAACAATGGTGGTTTTCCCTGTGTCATCTGAGACTCCGGATTGTAAAGGGAATGTGATTCAAGATACTGTTGCCCTTCTAGAAACTGTGCTAATGTCGATAGAAAGGGAGACGTGAATCCAAGAAGAAAAGGGCTTCATGAAATCCACTGGATGAGATTGGGAATTGATGAGGTATATGGACGAATTCAAGATGTGGTGAGACTCAATACTGCCCTTGGTTGGGGATATATGTGAAGTATGAGTGACAACAACCGTGAAACTAGATCTAGTGTCAAGGGGATGACTAGACATGGGTTAAATTGTGCCATAGGTGTGACAAAGTCGAAAAAATCAGAGATCAAGGGTACATGGATGGTGGGATACTCAAGGTTTATGGAATATGTCAACAGGAGTAGAAGATAATGAATGCCCCAACCAATGGTGACATGGGTTTCTTTTCCAGGAAAAGAAGGTTGTTAAGCCCTAATATTGGCTCATTACCCCTTAATTGGGGCATATTAGATTAGTAATATTATTTTATTTATGTCATCTTTAGGCCATTAGTTTTAATTTAGATTAGTAATGTTATTTTATTTATGTCGTCTTTAGGCCATTAGTTGTAATTATACCTCCTAGTCTCCTATATATACCAAGGAGACATTTTCATTTTGAAGCATCTTGTACTTGAACATTTAAGTGGGGTAAAAGGATGTTTCCCCCTTGAAGAGGCTTATTATCTGAAATTCTCTCTTTTTCAAGGTGTTGAGTACTTTTTCTAAGGATTTTCTATGCTATATTGATATTTGGTTCTTAACATATGGTTTCAGAGCTCAAGGTCTTGGGGTTTTGCTGCTACATCTGAGACACCGTGGAATTTTCGCTATAACTTTTTTTCTACAACGTTTCACAAGGAACGGCTTGGAGAATATTTAGAAGACAAATCAAGGTACTTTGGGTTAAAAATTCAGCTCCTGAGGCCTTATAATTTCGGAGATACAACTTGTACAAGATCGGGTTCTGGAATCATCCTGAAATGAGTCATTGTGGAATTTTCACTATAAAAACTTTTCTGTAATGTTTCAGACCTTGAACTCTGGAGGCCATTTACAGAAATTATAATTGTAGATTTGGTAAAAATTTCAGCTTCTGGGTAATCTTAAATTTGTAGATACACCCTGTGTAAGATAGGGTATTTGACTAGTCCTATTGACTAGTCTCAAGACGGTGTTCCAGGTAAAACAATCATAAATTTTTCCTAGAGTATCCAAATTGCATGTGACTGGTTGCATTGGATCGTGGACAGTCTGTAGTATTTTGGGTGCGAATTTCAGAATTTTATATCAATTATTTTGTGCGGGGCACACTATACAAGTGAGATCTCCTGGAAAGGACAAAAATCGGCAAGTTGTGGGGAAGTTACCATAAATTCCACTTGGCACA
>JZKD02S0852516.1:12130-39889 GCA_000966675.3 Picea glauca
TTTCGCTTTCTTTTCTTAACTTAGAGTAGCATGCATTTTGCTTGGTTAAACAGTAGTTGCGTTGTGTGCTTAAGATAGATAGGTTATAGTTAGGAGCTCTTGGTACCAGTTAACAACATTCGATTTGTTTTCCAGATTGGATAGCGTTAGATTTGTTTCTCTGAAGGTATCACTAGATTGGTTTTGAATGCACAAGAATGAACGCAGTTCAGACATTACTCTGTGTATCATGACTGAAATGATAATGCTGATGGTAGAGGGTTAAACACAGAGTTAGAATGATTTTATAGAAGTGTGTTTTTAACAGAAATAGCAATCTGAGCCTTTGAGTACTAGACTGTTTGCTTTTGTTTATGATTCCATAGGAAATGCTCAGTTTTGAGTTAGTCATCAGAATTCAAATTCTTAGAATAGGTGTGTGCTTTATTTTTAGGATAGCATTCGAATAAAGGCTAGACGCTTGCCCGCACATACTGTGTATCAGCTCGAAGTATACCAACCCTGGTTTGACAATTTAGTGATTCAGGACACTTAAAAGCTACAATTAAGCAGCCTGACAATGAGGTTTTAGATTTTGAATAGAGGATTTTATAGTTCAGGAAGATCCAGGATAGCAGGCTTTCAGGAGGTAAGCTATTGTTCCTACTAAACCTTATGATTTTGTGACAAATTTGCCACCATGCCTTAAAGGTAAAGAAGGGTTCTCTAGTATTAGGCATGACTAGAAGAAAACGACAGGTAAGAATGATGCTCCCTTATTTTATTGTGCCCTTCATTGACTTTCCATCTCCCTTGTACAATGTGATGTCTGTTTCCAGTGGGTCGAGTGGTATTACACCCACATTCCTCTCCTACATGCCTAAATAAAAACTCTTACTACTCAGAATGATTTGTTGAGGCAAGAAAACCTTGATCTCAAGGTGCACGCAGAGAGGAAGACTAAACGTATCAAGACATCCAGAAACATAGTCATCAAGAATGCAGCTAGTATCAAGGCAATAATAAACCCTGAATTCGTCGACCCCTCTTTAGTTAACTTTTAATGGTAAACAATTTTATTTTCTTTTTAGTTTATTTCTATTATATAATTCAAACTAATTAGATTTGAACTTTTGATTTCATTTACTAAAACTAAGACTCTTTTAATAAGAAATTAGTTATTAGTAATTGTTTGTTCTAATTTGTCAAATTGTTTTTTCTTTTCTCAGGGAATGGGAGATTATGTTTGCTGATTATTGGGATAAAATATTTTCAATTATACGTCTAAATGATCTGTAGTTTATTCTCCTTTATGTTTTAGAAAAACTTTGATTTATTTTTGAATAAACCAACTTTGCTATTAGTGGTTTCCGATCCACTATTTTTGTAAATTTACTTGATTTTGGGAGATCCAACTCTATCCTATGAGATACGAGTATGTGATCTCAGGTTACTTTAAATACTGTTCACTTTGTTAGTGAAAGACATATTTTCCTGGAACAGATTATGGACATGTAATTCTCAGAACTATATGAACAAGTGGTTCGCATTTCGACTGTAGACTAGTGTGACATTGTTCCATTTATGTTTTTCCTTTTATATTATGAGATATCAATATGTTATGCAGCTTTAGTCTCATTAGCATGTGATGTTTCCTCTTATTCAATGCTTTAAAATTTTGTCTATAACTTGTTGTTTCATATATTATATATGTGATTGTTATTTCAACTTTAATGTCATGATTTATGCTTGATGTTTAGTTGATGTATCTAATGAATGTTTCACATTGAAGTTTCTTTTACAATCATTCATAATCACAAGGTCATTGGATCTACATTTTTGCTACTCTCTTCTTATATCCTAGCTGGCAATAAACACCTTGAGTTTATTCTAGAGACATTAGTATAAACCTGTCACATATTTCTCTCACAGGAAAGATAGTTGGAGGTTTGGATCGCACAGAGACATAGACACGGTATGAAACTAATCCCAGGTTAGCTTTATTCGCATTTAATTTTTGTTATTAGTTTATTTATCAGCAAAACAAGACAATTTAAATTGGTTGTGACCATTACTCCATCCTTGTTTCAAATCATGTTTTATTAGTATTTTTTTAAGTTCTTAGATATTAGATTATAATATATATATATATGTTCTTTACTTATCTACTTTTGAAAACACTTACCAAACATTGATTTCGCAAGACATTCACTAAAAACTTGCAATTTGTAAATACTTTGTTTATAGTCACATATTTATATTTCTAGAAATACTTGTAAATAGTTAGATTAAAGTATATAGTATTATAGTTTTAGATTTATAGTAGTTTATTTCTTTTCTTTATTTTAGGACCCTAGTTGGCTAACAGAGCCATTAAACCTGTCATAAGAGATCACACCAAATGACTTGGGTTAATTAGACAACCCCGGTCTGGATCTATTCTCCCAATTGACGGTGTGTCACTTATTCCCATCAGCGGGCCTAAAAAACACGCTGCAAAAATATGTCCTTCAAATAATATAAAATGTCACAGAAATTCACTAGTTTTCTACTGTTGTAGACCATCCAAACAACTTCGCACGCAAAACATTGAACATGTACACCCATATTTAGCATGAAAAACAACACCATAAGGTAGAGCATGCTCCAAACACCTATAAACAATGTGAATCACTTCTCTGTCATGCCAATAACTAGTGCACACTACTTTTGTGTTGCGCACCAATATCCACCGCACACAACTTTGGTTCTTGCACTAATACCTGTTGCACACAATTTTTTTGTCACGCACTAATATTCTGTGTGCATTTTACTCTATGCACTGCACCATGCCAAAGATCAGTACACCCCCACCATGTACCAATACTTCTCGCACCCCATTAAATAAATTGTTGAGTGACAACATATACCCACATTATGCGTGCACCAACAAAATTCCTATGTGTTATGTCAATACTTCACACACCATGCGCACCATTATTATGCATTTTCACATCGTGTGTGCCAGTATTACGCATGCGCCACTCAATATGCACTATGAAATGATAAATTTAGTGTGCACACTCGCGTGCCAATTTTTTTTGCTCAATGCCACTCTGCACTCACAGCGCCAAATTTTAGCATGTGCACTCGCACGCCAATAGTTTTACATGCAATTCCACCCTGCACCGTGTAGCGCCAAATTTTAGCGCGTGCAACCACACGCTAATATTTTTTCATGCGATGCCACTTTGCATTGCGCAACACCAAATTTTAGGGTGTGCACTCACATGGCAATATATTTCTACACAATGGAAGACAAATTTTAGCGTGTGCACCTACATGCTAATATGTTTCTACACAATGCCACCCTGCACTGTGCAACACCAAATTGTAGTGCGCACAACCACATGCCAATATTTTTCCACGCAATTCCATCCTACACTGCACAATGCCAAATTTTACCATGCATAATTGTACACTAATATTTTTCCACATATCACATTCTTTTCACTGTGCATCCTGCATATTTAGTGCGCCTACCTACACACGTTCATTTTTATGCGTATCAATTCCTCGTGACTTTCTCTATAGAAATTGGGGATTTTGCCAAACGTTTTCCCAGCTTTTACCATAGACATTCTACAACTATGAAATTTGTTCAATTTCACCCTAATAACACCAATTCCACCTTTGCAACAATAAATCGTTGCTGGTTGACATTCTTGGAACAAATTTTTCCCAAACTCAATTCACAAATTAATAATTTTAAATCAACTAATCTCGCTCCATATGTCATGGATTCCCTATAAATTCAAATTAGACCAATTCTAGGTCTTAATTTGCTAGAAAATATATTAAATAAAGAATATCTCACCACTTGTCCAAATTTCACAATTTTCCCACGAATTTAATAACAGAAAATGGAGATTTTTCCCAATTCCCCGCAATTGCTTCTAATTTTTACCATGGATGCTTTGTAACTTGAAATTTGGCCACCTCAAAATCAATCCTCTATGAAATTTGTCTTCAATTCAACTTGCTCGGCCCATCTAAGCTCAACGTTGAAAAACGAAGCCCGAATACCATATTGTAACATCCCCAACATCTAACTGGGCTATGCCACATAATTTATTTTTTGAATTGTTTGCAAATTAAAACATATACACACAAAACTCTTGCCGAACTTTCTATATATAACTCAAAACAGAAAAATACATTATGTAAATGCATAGATTCATACAGAAATAAAAGTAACATATACATGCAACATAGATAGGCAATACCCATAAATATAAAGACAGTTATAATCCACACATAGGATAAACCCACAAAAACAAACACGTAAATAATAATGAAGCATGTAATTTAACACACAATTGACACTTATCTTGGTAAGAATATCACCAACTGCATGCAAAAATTCTATGAACCTCCCAGCCTTAGACCACACTGTTCATCACTCTTAGTACTGGGTCACCCCCGATCTGGGACTAAACTCCACCTAGGTAAAGGAATTCCTAACCAAGATGATGTATCTCAAAAAACATGAAAGACTCCATCACAGGTGCCAACTCAAACTAACATCCTACCATCCCTCATTCACCACATGCCCATCCCACCCCAGGAAGTGTGCCGCTGTAATGCCCCAAGGCCGAGCCCTTCTGAAATGTAATGATGTTTATAGGCTGGTGAGCCAAGTAATTATAAGCTAGTAGGATTATGTGTTATTAGGACAGAGAGCCTAGATTCTAAATCTAGTGGGCTTTATTTTGTATATGTAATTATGCATACTTATTAATAAAATACATCGTTGTGTGTAGACCAACCATGAAGAAAGAGTTATGGGGGACTAAGCTCCACTGGATAGGGAAATTGATGGGGCTGAGAGTCTAGGAAAGAGGGGCTAAGCTTGAGGGCTTAACCCAAGGGAATATTATAATGTATTCCTGAAAAAATACTAAAGTTGGGAAATAAACTTAGTTGCCTAAGTTCTTGGGGAAAGGGAATGAGTGTTAAGTGCATGCAGCTTCAAGAAGACATGTGTCAACCTGGGTGCATGTAATTTTTAGGTGGGAAAGTTAGCTCGTTGGGGGTTCCCTCACCTCTCTCACAATGGTCGTCACTGGAGAGATTATCCATACTCCCCACTGATGCACGCATTGAGACAAGGAGATCCTTGACATAGCCAACCATTTCCTCCATCGCCAATCTCTGTAACTTTTGAAACCACACACTGGGGGGGCGGGTTCATGAACCATTATGGCCACCTTTCTAAGGAGTTCTCTCTCACCAGTCAGCTCTCTCATGATTCTACATATCAAACATTCTCACCATTTTCCTTGCTCACTCACAACATTCTGACCACTCTAGCCATCTAGTTTCCCACAAGATCATCCTCAACATTCTGGCCATCCATTGTGCAGTTCATGCACGCACTGAACAAGAACACAACCTGAGCCATTTCTGCCTTTGTGAACCTATGTAATTTTTTTGATTCATCCCCTTTCCTTACCCAATTTTGGTTGTTGTAGATTGAAGAGGCGGGTTTTTAGGCCCGTGGTTAAAGAGGTGGGTTGTTAGGATCATGGTTGAAGAGTTGTTAGGCTTGTGAGAAACTCTCTCTAGGTGAGAGAGTTTGTTGGGAAGTGATTTTATCATGCAGGGAGTCTAGCACCAGCTACAGAGCTTTGATAATTCTTGATCTGGCTTGTTGTTGAAGCCTTGGAAGGGAAGTGGAGCATCTGATCGACTGTGGAACAATCAAGGTGCATATTCTCGAGGTGGGACAGGCATGTGGGGAATGAGAATCCATGAGAATTGGGTGTAATTAGGATCCTTGGAGAGAATCCTTTCAGTTGCACTGTGCAGTTTCCCGTAGCCTCAGCCTAGTATAAGATTCCTTTTCCCTGGGTGGAGTTTAGTCCCAGCTCGAGGGTGACCCACTGTTGAGCATGATGAGTAGTGTGGTCTAAGGCTGGGAGGTTTGTGGAAGGTATTCATGCAGTTGTTGGTCATCTATTAAATATAAGTACCAAATATTTTTTTATGTGGGATGTGTATCTTGTACATGTGTTATAATGTTATCAAAATTTCCTTTGTTTATTGCATGTATGTATTACTGTTGCTTCCGCATGAATATGTGTATGAACAGAATGTTATGTCTACCTAAAATTTCATCATCATCATCATCATCATCATATATATATGTGTGTGTGTGTGTGTGTATCAGATTTGTTTATGAAGTGACGTTGCTCGACCTGTGTTGTGGCTGGGGACGTTACAAATTGGTATCAGAGAAAAGACTTTAAAAGATACAATTGTTAGGTAGCATTTCTCGACTGAGGTTTGATGGTTGGGGACATCACAATATGGTATTGGAGCCATGGTTTCAACACTGAATTTGGATGGGCCAGGAAAAGTGGAAGTTGAAGAAAAGGTTTTGGAAAGAAATTGTTGTCGAGAGGGAAACAATTTGAATTTCAGAGCATCCCAGAGTGCCAAGAGAACACCTTGGTTGTGTTTGGAAGCTTAGGAGGTATAGCAGTTCAAGAAAGATAGTATAGAAAAGAGACTTCAATAACCATGGGTTTGGAACCACAAGGTTTGAAGTTGGGTCATGGGATTTGTTCGGGAGAAGGAGGATCCCTCAAAACCGTCATATCTGGAAAAAGGTGCATGAAATTTAACCCCTAATTACTTTGTACTTCATGAATTTGGAAAATTTTACATGTTATAGAGAAGAAAGGGGATGAAACCTGAATTTCTAAATTCCCAGAGTGGATCTACATGTTAGATCCAGGGGGGAAAGTGTTTAACGTTGGATTTAGTTGAAGATAGATCAAAGCTATAGATAAAGCCAAGGGAAAGTGGTAAGGCACAATGGTGATGAAACATATCTCAACCGTTATATCTGTGCATGGGTTTTTTTGAGTTGTATAACTCACAGTCATTTAAAATTTGACGTTCAGGAGAAACAAAGTGTGCTAAGGCATAGAATCCCAAATCTTGAAGCCCCGAGGTCTAGAATTCATCTAGACCATTTGTTAAACGAGACACATGTCAATAGATCAGCTTGTTTAGGAGTTCAACATTTGAGATAAATGGGGGTGTGCTAAGGTGAATTCTCCGAAGTCCCAAAGCTTGAAGTCCTGAAGTGACATGGCATGATGATGTCACCCAGGGTGACATGGATTTCCTTAGTCCTGCCATGTGTCAGTTGGAACTCTGACAACCTTGTTAGACAAAAATCAATATAACACATGGGTCCATGTGTCACCACCTTATATGATGAGAGTTGTAATATGTGGACCCCAAAAGATAAAGTAGTGTGAAAGTTCGGTGTTCGAAAGTTAACGAGCTTATGGAAGTAAAAAATTTTGAAGCCCAAAGTGTCGAAGTTCTGAAGCACTAATGTGACATGACATGCTGACATCACAAGGGATGATGTGGACACATGGGATGTGTTCCATGTGTTAGTGAGTTAATAACCTTGGAGGATAGAAATTCCAGTTAGAGCATGACATGTGTCGGTCGTCATAGTGGGCCATGTGTTCGCTTGTAATATTTATCCACATGGCACTCTTATTGAGCATGGATGGTGAGGCCCCTGATGGTCACAGTGTATGTATGGTTCTATTTCATGGATTTCATAGGTCATCCACTTCAAAGGAAAGTGGGGTCGCATGGGTTGAGAAACCCGAAGGCTGAAGCGTCAGAGTTCATCGTGACCATTGACAGTCATGGACACGTGTCAAAAGATATGACATTTCAGAGAGTTGTCATTCCGGAGGTTTGTGCCATTGAATTATTTGGAAAACTGAAGCATAGAGTCCCAAATCTAATTGTTACCATTGATTTGGGTAGAGAGAGGGGACAATTTATCCCTCTCACATTAGTTGCAAACTTCGCAAGTTCAGAGTTCAAGAGATTAGCATTGTGGTGAGTTGAACACACCCAAAGCTAGAAAATATAAAGCATAGAGTAAGCTCCCAAATATTAACACTTGGTTACAGTCATGGTTACATGTATATTAAAGGCTAAAGGGAAGGGGCTAGCACCAATTTTTTTTGTGAAAGAACAGAAAAGGGACAAAGTGTTCATGTAGCCATAACTTCCTGCGCAGGATTCATAATTGAGCATGGAAGCAACCATTGGAAAGGTATTGAACAGTGTAAGATAACCGTTCACCCATAAATTGGATCTAAATATTCAATTTCTCAGGAAAACAAAAAAAATAACTCTCAAATATTAATGAATCAGAATGGTTCATGTTTCCATGAGATTATTAAGAACAGATAGCCTAACAAAGTTTTGTTGGTTGCACATTGTTTTTGAAGAATTAACAGTTGTCAGATCAGAGTCAATGTTGGATTATTGAGAGGGTGGGTGAATCATTAATAGATCAATTTAATCCTTTTTCACCATAAAATGAAAGTGCTATGTAAATTTAGCATTATCATCCAATACTTGCAGAGTAAATAAAAAATGAACAAATGAGCAATCACACACATAAACAATACACCTGATAAATATCTCCCCCTTTTTAATCAATGGAAAAGGTATCTTTCCATTTGGGGCTTCTCCCCTTAACTAAACTATCCTTGGGGATACTCCCCCTAAATCAACTCTTCCTGAAACTGATCCCCCAACCTGAATTGTCATGTTTATGGTGCTTACTTGTGTAAATATAAGACATATAAGATAAGCATTAAAATAATTCATTTTGGAGTAGAAATTACTTCGAGTCACTTGCAAAAATACTCAAAGGATTCCCTTGGAAGTGGTTTTGTAAAGATGTCTACCACTTGCAATTTTTTTCCCACATATTCAACTTTGATGATCTTCTCTACAACATGTTTCCATAGAAAGTGATACTTTATTGGAATGTGCTTCTTCTTGGAGTGCATCACTGGGTTCTTTGAGATATTGATGGCACTTGTATTATCAAACTAGATTGGAATGGGATCATCATACTCAACCTGTATATCTAGGTAGAACATTGCTCCATTGGTGCTTCATTGGTCATTATTGCAACCTTGCCAATCTGCATCTATGTAGGCAATAAGTGATAGATCCTTTCCTTTTGGATACCATAATACAAACTCATATTCCTTTGAGATATCTGAAAATCATCTTTACTGCTAAGACATTTGATTCCTTTGGTGCTTCTTGAAATCATACCATGTTTCCAACTTCCTGCATTACATCTGGTTTAGATGTTGTCACATATAGTAAGCTACCAATCATTGACCTGTATTTCCTCTTATCTATAGACTTTGAATCATCATATTTTCTCAACTTGCAACTGGTTTTCATATGAGTGGTAACTAGTTTGAAATATTCAATTCCGAACCTCTTTAGCATTTCTTTGATATACTTAGTTTGAGAAATAAAAATTCCTTGGTTTCTTTGACATATTTGAAGACCCAGAAAGAAGGATAGTTCTCCAAGTAATGACATTTCAAATTCATTATGCATATCCTTTTCAAATTTCTGTCTTAACTTGTCATTAGTACTTCCAAAAAGAATATCATCAACATAAATTTCAATTAATATAATACTACCTTGAGTTACCTTGATGTAGAGGTTGTTTTCTACACTTCCTTTCCATAGTTTGTAGGGAGTTTTTTCATTTTTGTTTCTGATCATTACTCTGTTTTGAATGTGAATTGTTGTATGCACTACATGTGTCCAAAAAATATTTGTCAATTTGGAATCCATTATCATTGTTCGAGCCATTTCCTATGTAATTATCATCCATTATGATAATTTTCCTTTGTCTCTGAACCACTCTTTGAACCAATATATGAATCCATTCTCTCGTCCATACTATCCAGGACTCTACTTGTGAAACTGTCCATAATGCTGACCCATTTATCACTATACTATCACGAAGTCTTGATTAATCCATGAAATTGTACTTCTGCTAACTGAATGCTCTAGATATGTCTTCTCAAACTCTACAAGATACTTGAAAGATGGTTCTTTGGTCAATCAAAGTTATCGCATAGAAAAACCCCTATCTAATATTCATATTACCTAGGGGTCTCTAAGCTAGATGGTTGAGAACAATTCCTACTCTGATGTGTATTCATCATCATCTTCATTGGTAGATTCATCATCTCTCTGAGATCTAACTTCTTTCTTTCTATCTATGGATTAATCTTTCACTACAATGCCTGAAAGTATAATATCTTGAACCTATTCCTTATTTATCTATCCTTCTTTTCTTTCAGTTATTTTCCAAACCTTTTTGTATCTGACATCTTTCTTTTTCTCTATAGAATTTTATTCATCTCATTTTATTGTCAATCTTGTGATCTCTAGGACCTGGTCTTTGTTCACATCTTCTTTTTGTTCTCTTATCCATACTTTCTTATATATGATATCAGTGTTCTATTTAATCAAAGTATCTATCATGCTTCTACAATGACTAGCTATGTGTCCATAGTCATGACATTTCTAACATTCAATGTTATGTGGGGCAACATATGCACTTATTGCTTGAACATTTTTTTTATAATCCCTACAATCTGCAACCTCATGTCCAAAATTATTACAATAAAAACAATGACCATAAAAGAAATTTTCATACCTGGGAGTGAATGATCTTCTTTATGGTGTAGTCCTTCTGAATTTTTTCCTTGATCGATCATGATCATGATTGAAGCTTCTTTGTGGCTTGAACATGAATGGTATTCTTGAAGATGTATCTTCAATAGTTTTCTTAGATTCTGGTTGACCATGATTCCTTTCTTTGAGTAATTTTGCATAACTCTTTCTATTTTCTTCATTCTTCTTTTCTAGAAACCTTGAGTGCATCTCTTCATTCTCTATAACTCATGTGGATGTTTATGTCTCTTCAATGTTCTTGTTAAGGTTGACAATTTTACTTATCAATGTGACAACTTCTTCTTCAAGCTTCTCAACCTCTTCTTCTTTCTTCATTATCTGAGACTTCATGAATTCTTCTTTTCTTTTCGTTTCTTCAAGATGAATTTTTAATGTGATTATTTATTCTTCATGTCCTTTATCTTCTTGACCAAACTCTTCCTCAAGATGGTTTAGATCGTTAGTTATTTCCTTAAGATGATCTGCCAATATCTTCTCTCTCATTTCTGCTTCTTCCTTTTGTGCTTCTATGTTGGCTTCCAAATACTGCTTTTGATATTCAAGATTTTCTTCGATCTTTCTAGTTTCTTCTAGATGAGTTCTCAAGTTATAGATGACCTATTGGGCTTCTTAAAAAATTTGAACACTTTCCTTTTGTTTCATCAATTCTTTCTTGAGTGACTTGTTTTATTTTCTTAGTTCATCTAAAGCAATAATCAATTCTCTGGTGATTATGTGCTCTTCATCTTCTGAATTTGTTTGACATGGTGAACATAATTCTTCTTGGTCTATATATGCATCTTCTTTGGCATTCTATGAATCTACAATGGTGAAGAATATATATCATGTAAATTATCCCAAATTTCTCTGGTTGATGAACATTTACCAACCTTTTGCCTTACCGGATTGGGTAATTCTTCTCAGATGAAATCCATTGTTATTTTGTTATTCTTCCTCAATTCCTTCTTGGCTGCTGTCTTTTCCCTTTTTGAACTATCATATCCTGTAATAATTGATAGCCAAAGATAATGTCCATGTGCCTGTAAAAATACTTTCATCCTTCTGCTCCACATCTCATAATTAAAACAATTCTGACCAATAAACATTGGTAATCCATTCTTAGAATAATCAATGATCTCCTTCCAGTGGTTAAATTGTTTCCTGAATGAACCAGCTCTGATACCAATTGTTCGATTACTGAGAGGGGGGTGAATCAGTAATAGATCAATTTAATCCTTTTTTAGCATAAAATGCAAGTGTTATATCAATGTATCATTATCATCCAATAGTTGTAGAGTAAATAAAAAATTAACAGATGAGCAATCACACACATACACAGTACACCAGTGTTTTATGTGGAAACCCAAAGTGGGAGAAAACCACATAGTGTTTTTTCTTATAAGTATTTAAGAATTACATTCATTAGAAGCACCAAATTCCTTTTTTTTCCAACTGCAACTGGAAGGAGGCTTCAACCCCCTAGCTTCTCAGGGTACAACCTAAGGGAAGCTCCAAATCCCCAATTCTCTAGCTACAACCAGAAGGAGGATACAACCCCTTATGTTCTCTGGATATAACTAGAAGGTGACTACATCCACCTATCCTTGCCTCGTCCAACCGCCTCAACGTATAAGTAGAATGATGGAACCACAATCACACTATCACTGTGACATATACTCTTGTAAACCTGTACAAATTAACCTGCACCAAGCAACCTATACCAATAACCTAAACCATGAATCAACATGTACCTCAACCTGTAATCAAACTTTACCATATACAAGTGCATCAACCATGCACCAACCTATACCAAACAACCTGTAATCAAACTGTACCATAAACAAGTGCATCAACCATGCACCAACCTATACCAAACAACCTGTAATCAACCTGTACCATAAACAAGTGCATCAACCATGCACCAACCTGTACCCCAACCTATACCATGAACAAGTGCATCAACCATGCACCAAACCTGTATGAATAACATGTCACAACAACCTATCCAAAAAACCTATCACAACAACCTGTCTCATCAATATTATCAATCAAATTATATCTACTCACTAAGATAAATCACTAAGACAACTCTCAAATATGTGCATCAACCAAGCCTAAAAAAACAACTCATAATCATCACCAAGATCAATATGTGCTTCTAATAATTACCAGTACAATTATGCTACATCATCCATAAACCATGTTTCAACATACTACTAAAAAGATCCTCCAACCATGTACCAAGTATGTACCAATCATGTATCAAATACTCATCAACTATGACTCATCAAGATGTACTAACATCAACAATTATACACCTCATGTATGTCCCAAATCGTCAACTACTTGTCTCAACCTTGTACCCAACATGTACCTCAACCAAAATCCCTCATCAGTTTCATCATCTAAATATAATTTTTAACTCTGTAATAGACCTGGTGTATATGATCACATACCTGCAAACCTTCCTTAACTTTAACAAAAAGAGACTAGCATTTTCATCAAAGTTTACTTTAGTCTCACATGACTATTTTTGGATTAATGAACAACCCTAACTTGAAATAATAATAACTATGTACATATAATGAATAAAGATCTAAAAATAGTACACAATGTTCTTCAATGTGTTTTATTCAATTCCACCAGGTTTCACTACTTGGAACCTCTCAGAAAAGGAGTTATAGCTAAAATGGCATACCTTGTTGAATTCTGGCTTATTCTAGAGAGAGAAATTGTAGAGCATGCCTTGCATAGAATATTTTTTGTATAGATCTGAAAATTGTACACATAATACTTTTGGTCTTACTGAATTTGGATCTATTATGAAGAAGTTATGATGTTTTTACCCAAAACACTCGTTTTAGACTAGTTTCAAGACTAGCCACAAACCCTATTTTCTACGGAGTGTAACTCCAAAAATACAATGACTCACAAGCTGAAATTTTTACCACAACTACTTGGATATGTTTTCTCAATGGCCTCCCAATTTAATAGTCTGAATCATTCTAGAAAAAAATTATTAGGAAAATGGTGAGATGACCTGTAAATAACATACCTTAGAAAGCATCATCAAAAGAATTTATCCTCCCTTGAATTTCGGCCTTCTTTACTTCAACTTCCCTCTCAAATTTGGCTTAGATGTCCTTTGGTTACCTCAGTCACCTGTAGATATTTAATATGCTCAAGTGTGATTAAAATGAGATATTTTTTCCTCTTTTTTATACTTTTATGTAACTTCCTCAAGGGGTTACCTTNGATTCTAAATCTAGTGGGCCTGATTTTGTATATGTAATTATGCATAATTATTAATAAAATACATCGTTGTGTGTAGACCAACCATGAAGAAAGAGTTATGGGGGACTAAGCTCCACTGGATAGGGAAATTGATGGGGATGAGAGTCTAGGAAAGAGGGGCTAAGCTCGAGGGCTTAACCCAACGAAATATTATAATGTATTCCTGAAAAAATACTAAAGTTGGGAAATAAACCTAGTTGCCTAAGTTCTTGGGGAAAGGGAATGAGTGTTAAGTGCATGCAGCTTCAGGAAGACATGTGTCAACCTGGGTGCATGTAATTTTTAGGTGGGAAAGTCAGCTCGTTGGGGGTTCCCTCACCTCTCTCGCAATGGTCGTCATTGGAGAGATTAGCCATACTCCCTACTGATGCACGCATTGAGACAAGGAGAGCCTTGACATAGCCAACCATTTCCTCCATCGCCAATCTCTATAACTTTTGAAACCACACACTAGGGGGGGCGGGTTCATGAACCATTCTGGCCACCTTTCCAAGGAGTTCTCTCTCACCAGTTAGCTCTCTCATGATTCTGCATATCAAACATTCTCACCATTTTCCTTACTCACTCTCAACATTCTGACTACTCTAGCCATCTAGTTTCCCACAAGCTCATCCTCAACATTCTGGCCATCCCTTGTGCAGTTCATGCACGCACTGAACAAGAACACAACCTGAGCCATTTCTACCTTTGTGAACCTATGTAATTTTTTTTATTCATCCCCTTTACTTACCCAATTTTAGTTGTTTTGGATTGAAGAGGCGGTTTTTTAGGCCCATGGTTGAAGAGGTGGGTTGTCAGGCTCATGGTTGAAGAGTTTTCATGCTTGTGAGAAACTCTCTCTAGGTGAGAGAGTTTGTTGGGAAGTGATTTTATCGTGCAGGGAGTCTAGCACCAGCTACAAAGCTTTGATAATTCTTGATCTAGCTTGTTGTTGAAGCCCTGGAAGGGAAGTGGAGCATCTGATAGACTGTGGAACAGTGAAGGTGCATATTCTCAAGGTGGGATAGGCATGTGGGGAATGAGAATCCATGAGAATTGGGTGTAATTAGGCTCCTTGGAGAGAATCCTTCTAGTTGCACTGTGCAGTTTCCCGTAGCCTCAACCTAGTATAAGATTCATTTTCCCTGGGTGGAGTTTAGTCCCAGCTCGAGGGTGACCCACTGTTGAGCGTGATGAGTAGTGTGGTCTAAGGCTGGGAGGTTTGTGGAAGGTCTTCATGCAGTTGTTGGTCATCTATTAAATATAAGTACCAAATATTTGTTTTATGTGGGATGTGTATCTTGTACATGTGTTATAATGTTATCAAAATTTCCTTTGTTTATTGCATGTATGTATTACCGTTGCTTCCGCATGAATATGTGTATGAACAGAATGTTATGTCTGCTTAAAATTTCATCATCATCATAATAATCATATATGTGTGTGTGTGTGTGTGTGTGTGTGTGTGTGTGTGTATCAAATTTGTTTATGAAGTGATGTTTCTTGACCTGTGTTGTGGCTGGGGACGTTACAAATTGGTATCAGAGAAGAGAATTTAAAAGATACAATCATTAAGTATCATTTCTCGACTGAGGTTTGATGGTTGGGGATGTCACAAGATGGTATTGGAGCCATGGTTTCAACACTGAATTTGGATGGGACAGGAAAAGTGGAAGTTGAAGAAAAGGTTTTGGAAAGAAATTGTTGTCGAGAGGGAAACAATTTGAATTTTAGAGCGTCCCAAAGTGCCAAGAGAGCACCTTGGTTGTGCTTGGAAGCTTAGGAGATATAGTGGTTCAAGAAATATAGTATAGAAAAGAGACTGCAATAACCATGGGTTTGGAACCACAAGGTTTGAAGTTGGGTCATGGGATTTGTTCAGGAGAAGGAGGATCCCTCAAAACCATCAGATCTGGAAAAAGGTGCATGAAATTTAACCCCTAAGTACTTTGTACTTCACGACTTTGGAAAAATTTACATGTTATAGAGAAGAAAGGGGATGAAACCCGAAGTTCTAAAGTCCCAGAGTGGATCTACATGTTAGATCCAGGGGGGAAAGTGTTTAACGTTGGATTTAGTTGAAGATAGATCAAAGCTATAGATAAAGCCAAGGGAAAGTCGTAAGTCACAATGGTGATGAAACATATCTCAATTGTTATATCTGTGCATGGGTTTTTGTGAGTTGTATAACTCACAGTCATTCAAAATTTGACGTTCAGGAGAAACAAAGTGTGTTAAGGCATAGAATCCCAAATCTTGAAGCCTCGAGGTCTAGAATTCATCCAAACCATTTGTTAAATGAGACACATGTCAATAGATCAACTTGTTTAAGAGTTCAACATTTGAGAGAAATGGGGGTGTGCTAAGGTGAATTCTCTGAAGTCCCAAAGCTTGAAGTCTTGAAGTGACATGGCATGATGATGTCACCCAGGGTGATGTGGATTTCCTTAGTCCTGCCACGTGTCAGTCAGAATGGAACTCTGACAACCTTGTTATACCAAAATAAATCTAACACATGGGTCCATGTGTCACCACCTTATATGATTAGAGTTGTAATATGTGGACCCCGAAAGATAAAGTAGTGAGAAAGTTCGGCATTCGAAAGTTAATGAGCTTGTGGAAGTAAAACATTTTGAAGCCTAAAGTGTCAAAGTTCTGAAGCACCAATGTGACATGACATGCTGACATCACAAGGGATGATGTGGACACATGGGATGTGTGCCATGTGTCAGTGATTTAATAACCTTGGAGGATAGAAATTCCAGTTAGAGCATGACATGTGTCGGCCGTCATAGTGGGCCATGTGTTCGCTTGTAATATTTATCCACATGGAACTCTTCTTGAGCATGGATAGTGAGGCCCATGATGGTCATAGTGTATGTGTGGTTCTATTTCCTACATTTTATAGGTCAGCCACTTCAAAGGAAAGTGGGGTCGCATGAGTTGAGAAACCCGAAGGCCGAAGCGTCAGAGTTCATCATGACCATTGACAGTCGTGGACACGTGTCAGAAGATATGACATTTTGGAGAGTTGTCATTCCGGAGGTTTGTGCCATTGAATTCTTTAGAAAACTGAAGCATAGAGTCCCAAAGATAATTGTGACCATTGATTTGGGTAGAGAGAGGGGACAATTTATCCCTCTCACATTAGTTGCGAACTTCGCAAGTTCAGAGTTCAGGAGATTGGCATTGTGGTGAGTTGAACACACCCGAAGCTAGAAACTCTAAAGCGTAGAGTAAGCTCCCAAATATTAACACTTTGTTACAATCATGGTTACATGTAGATTAAAGGCTAAAGGGAAGGGGCTAGCACCAATTTTTTTTGTGAAAGAACAGAAAAGGGACATAGTGTTCATGTAGCCATAACTTCCTTCTCAAGATTCATAATTGAGTATGGAAGCAACCATTGGAAAGGTATTGAACAATGTAAGATAACTGTTCACCCATAAATTGGATCTAAATATTCAATTTCTCAGGAAAACAACAAAAAGTAACTCTCAAATATTAATGAATCAGAATGGTTCATGTTTCCATGAGATTATTAAGAATAGTTAGCCTAACAAAGTTTTGTTGGTTGCACATTGTTTTTGCAGAATTAACAGTTGTCAGATCAGATTCAGTGTTGGATTACTGAGAGGGTGGGTGAATCATTAATAGATCAATTTAATCCTTTTTCACCATAAAATGAAAGTGCTATATAAATTTAGCATTATCATCCAATACTTGCAGAGTAAATAAAAAATGAACAAATGAGCAATCACACACATACACAATACACTTGATAAATATATCCCCCTTTTTAATCAATGGAAAAGGTATCTTTCCATTTGGGGCTTCTCCCCTTAACTGAACTATCCTTGGGGATACTCCCCCTAAATGAACTCTTCCTGAAACTGATCCCCCAACCTGAATTGTCATGTTTATGGTGCTTCCTTGTGTAAATATAAGACATATAAGATAAGCATTAAAATAATTCATTTTGGAGTAGAAATTACTCCGAGTCGCTTGTGAAAATACTCAAAGGATTCCCTTGGAGGTGGTTTTGTAAATATGTCTACCACTTGTAATTTTTTTCCCACATATTCAACTTTGATGTTCTTCTCTGCAACCTGTTTCCATAGAAAGTGATACTTTATTGGAATGTGCTTCTTCTTGGAGTGCATCACTGGGTTCTTTGAGATATTGATGGCGCTTGTATTATCAAACTAGATTGGAATGGGATCATCATACTCAACCTGTATATCTAGGTAGAACATTGCTCCACTGGTGCTTCATTGGTCATTATTGCAACCTTCCCAATCTGCATCTATGTAGGCAATAAGTGATAGATCCTTTCCTTTTGGATACCATAATACAAACTCGTATTCATTTGAGATATCTGAAAATCATCTTTACTGCTAAGACATTCAATTCCTTTGGTTCTTCTTGAAATCATGCTATGTTTCCAACTTCCTGCATTACATCTGGTCTAGATGTTGTCACATATAGTAAGCTACCAATCATTGATCTGTATTTCCTCTTATCTATAGACTTTGAATCATCATATTTTCTCAACTTGCAACGGGTTTTCATATGAGTGGTAACTGGTTTGAAATCTTCCATTCCGAACCTCTTTAGCATTTATTTGATATACTTAGTTTGAAAAATAAAAATTCCTTGGTTTCTTTGACATATCTGAAGACCCAGAAAGAAGGATAGTTCTCCAAGTAATGAAATTTCAAATTCATTATGCATATCCTTTTCAAATTTCTGTCTTAACTTGTCATTAGTACTTCCAAAAAGAATATCATCAACATAAATTTCAATTAATATAATACTACCTTGAGTTACCTTGATGTAGAGGTTGTTTTCTACACTTCCTTTCCATAGTTTGTAGGGAGTTTTTTCATTTTTGTTTCTGATCATTACTCTGTTTTGAATGTGAATTGTTGTATGCACTACATGTGTCCAAAAAATATTTGTCAATTTGGAATCCATTATCATTGTTCGAGCCATTTCCTATGTAATTATCATCCATTATGATAATTTTCCTTTGTCTCTGAACCACTCTTTGAACCAATATATGAATCCATTCTCTCGTCCATACTATCCAGGACTCTACTTGTGAAACTGTCCATAATGCTGACCCATTTATCACTATACTATCACGAAGTCTTGATTAATCCATGAAATTGTACTTCTGCTAACTGAATGCTCTAGATATGTCTTCTCAAACTCTACAAGATACTTGAAAGATGGTTCTTTGGTCAATCAAAGTTATCGCATAGAAAAACCCCTATCTAATATTCATATTACCTAGGGGTCTCTAAGCTAGATGGTTGAGAACAATTCCTACTCTGATGTGTATTCATCATCATCTTCATTGGTAGATTCATCATCTCTCTGAGATCTAACTTCTTTCTTTCTATCTATGGATTAATCTTTCACTACAATGCCTGAAAGTATAATATCTTGAACCTATTCCTTATTTATCTATCCTTCTTTTCTTTCAGTTATTTTCCAAACCTTTTTGTATCTGACATCTTTCTTTTTCTCTATAGAATTTTATTCATCTCATTTTATTGTCAATCTTGTGATCTCTAGGACCTGGTCTTTGTTCACATCTTCTTTTTGTTCTCTTATCCATACTTTCTTATATATGATATCAGTGTTCTATTTAATCAAAGTATCTATCATGCTTCTACAATGACTAGCTATGTGTCCATAGTCATGACATTTCTAACATTCAATGTTATGTGGGGCAACATATGCACTTATTGCTTGAACATTTTTTTTATAATCCCTACAATCTGCAACCTCATGTCCAAAATTATTACAATAAAAACAATGACCATAAAAGAAATTTTCATACCTGGGAGTGAATGATCTTCTTTATGGTGTAGTCCTTCTGAATTTTTTCCTTGATCGATCATGATCATGATTGAAGCTTCTTTGTGGCTTGAACATGAATGGTATTCTTGAAGATGTATCTTCAATAGTTTTCTTAGATTCTGGTTGACCATGATTCCTTTCTTTGAGTAATTTTGCATAACTCTTTCTATTTTCTTCATTCTTCTTTTCTAGAAACCTTGAGTGCATCTCTTCATTCTCTATAACTCATGTGGATGTTTATGTCTCTTCAATGTTCTTGTTAAGGTTGACAATTTTACTTATCAATGTGACAACTTCTTCTTCAAGCTTCTCAACCTCTTCTTCTTTCTTCATTATCTGAGACTTCATGAATTCTTCTTTTCTTTTCGTTTCTTCAAGATGAATTTTTAATGTGATTATTTATTCTTCATGTCCTTTATCTTCTTGACCAAACTCTTCCTCAAGATGGTTTAGATCGTTAGTTATTTCCTTAAGATGATCTGCCAATATCTTCTCTCTCATTTCTGCTTCTTCCTTTTGTGCTTCTATGTTGGCTTCCAAATACTGCTTTTGATATTCAAGATTTTCTTCGATCTTTCTAGTTTCTTCTAGATGAGTTCTCAAGTTATAGATGACCTATTGGGCTTCTTAAAAAATTTGAACACTTTCCTTTTGTTTCATCAATTCTTTCTTGAGTGACTTGTTTTATTTTCTTAGTTCATCTAAAGCAATAATCAATTCTCTGGTGATTATGTGCTCTTCATCTTCTGAATTTGTTTGACATGGTGAACATAATTCTTCTTGGTCTATATATGCATCTTCTTTGGCATTCTATGAATCTACAATGGTGAAGAATATATATCATGTAAATTATCCCAAATTTCTCTGGTTGATGAACATTTACCAACCTTTTGCCTTACCGGATTGGGTAATTCTTCTCAGATGAAATCCATTGTTATTTTGTTATTCTTCCTCAATTCCTTCTTGGCTGCTGTCTTTTCCCTTTTTGAACTATCATATCCTGTAATAATTGATAGCCAAAGATAATGTCCATGTGCCTGTAAAAATACTTTCATCCTTCTGCTCCACATCTCATAATTAAAACAATTCTGACCAATAAACATTGGTAATCCATTCTTAGAATAATCAATGATCTCCTTCCAGTGGTTAAATTGTTTCCTGAATGAACCAGCTCTGATACCAATTGTTCGATTACTGAGAGGGGGGTGAATCAGTAATAGATCAATTTAATCCTTTTTTAGCATAAAATGCAAGTGTTATATCAATGTATCATTATCATCCAATAGTTGTAGAGTAAATAAAAAATTAACAGATGAGCAATCACACACATACACAGTACACCAGTGTTTTATGTGGAAACCCAAAGTGGGAGAAAACCACATAGTGTTTTTTCTTATAAGTATTTAAGAATTACATTCATTAGAAGCACCAAATTCCTTTTTTTTCCAACTGCAACTGGAAGGAGGCTTCAACCCCCTAGCTTCTCAGGGTACAACCTAAGGGAAGCTCCAAATCCCCAATTCTCTAGCTACAACCAGAAGGAGGATACAACCCCTTATGTTCTCTGGATATAACTAGAAGGTGACTACATCCACCTATCCTTGCCTCGTCCAACCGCCTCAACGTATAAGTAGAATGATGGAACCACAATCACACTATCACTGTGACATATACTCTTGTAAACCTGTACAAATTAACCTGCACCAAGCAACCTATACCAATAACCTAAACCATGAATCAACATGTACCTCAACCTGTAATCAAACTTTACCATATACAAGTGCATCAACCATGCACCAACCTATACCAAACAACCTGTAATCAAACTGTACCATAAACAAGTGCATCAACCATGCACCAACCTATACCAAACAACCTGTAATCAACCTGTACCATAAACAAGTGCATCAACCATGCACCAACCTGTACCCCAACCTATACCATGAACAAGTGCATCAACCATGCACCAAACCTGTATGAATAACATGTCACAACAACCTATCCAAAAAACCTATCACAACAACCTGTCTCATCAATATTATCAATCAAATTATATCTACTCACTAAGATAAATCACTAAGACAACTCTCAAATATGTGCATCAACCAAGCCTAAAAAAACAACTCATAATCATCACCAAGATCAATATGTGCTTCTAATAATTACCAGTACAATTATGCTACATCATCCATAAACCATGTTTCAACATACTACTAAAAAGATCCTCCAACCATGTACCAAGTATGTACCAATCATGTATCAAATACTCATCAACTATGACTCATCAAGATGTACTAACATCAACAATTATACACCTCATGTATGTCCCAAATCGTCAACTACTTGTCTCAACCTTGTACCCAACATGTACCTCAACCAAAATCCCTCATCAGTTTCATCATCTAAATATAATTTTTAACTCTGTAATAGACCTGGTGTATATGATCACATACCTGCAAACCTTCCTTAACTTTAACAAAAAGAGACTAGCATTTTCATCAAAGTTTACTTTAGTCTCACATGACTATTTTTGGATTAATGAACAACCCTAACTTGAAATAATAATAACTATGTACATATAATGAATAAAGATCTAAAAATAGTACACAATGTTCTTCAATGTGTTTTATTCAATTCCACCAGGTTTCACTACTTGGAACCTCTCAGAAAAGGAGTTATAGCTAAAATGGCATACCTTGTTGAATTCTGGCTTATTCTAGAGAGAGAAATTGTAGAGCATGCCTTGCATAGAATATTTTTTGTATAGATCTGAAAATTGTACACATAATACTTTTGGTCTTACTGAATTTGGATCTATTATGAAGAAGTTATGATGTTTTTACCCAAAACACTCGTTTTAGACTAGTTTCAAGACTAGCCACAAACCCTATTTTCTACGGAGTGTAACTCCAAAAATACAATGACTCACAAGCTGAAATTTTTACCACAACTACTTGGATATGTTTTCTCAATGGCCTCCCAATTTAATAGTCTGAATCATTCTAGAAAAAAATTATTAGGAAAATGGTGAGATGACCTGTAAATAACATACCTTAGAAAGCATCATCAAAAGAATTTATCCTCCCTTGAATTTCGGCCTTCTTTACTTCAACTTCCCTCTCAAATTTGGCTTAGATGTCCTTTGGTTACCTCAGTCACCTGTAGATATTTAATATGCTCAAGTGTGATTAAAATGAGATATTTTTTCCTCTTTTTTATACTTTTATGTAACTTCCTCAAGGGGTTACCTTTTAACCATCTTAACCCACTTTCCTTATTTTAGTGTTAACCCACTTCTAACCACTTGTCCACTTAGTAACTTTTATGTTAACTTTATTATTTAAATAATTTATTTTGTATTCACTTTGACTTATAGTACACTCATCACTTCACTTTATTATTTACCTTCAAAAATCTCTTAAACCACTTTGACCACTATGACCTTTTGGGGCTTCTAAATGACTCATTAGGGTTCTCCAACTTCACATGGCCATAACTCTTTAACTGTGAGGAGTTATGTGATGTTCCAGATACCACCAGAAATGGAATGAAATGTAATACCCATATAGAATAGTCTTACCTTAAAATATATTAAAACTCATACCATTATACATCAAACAAACTTGGGTCCATTACCTAAACCTTTGTGCTACCGAACTTTCTCCAAGGGTTGAAATTAATCACTAAGGGTTGACATAAATATACAATATCACTCTCCAATGGTTGACATCAATGAGAATCAACAATCCATACCAATTGTCCATCAACCTAAGACAACTTTCTGACAATCTCCCACTTTGGAATTGATGGCAACACCAACATTGATGACAACACTTAGTCATGATAAAATTCATGCTTATACTCCTCATCAATGTTTCTATCTCTCCCCCTTTGAAATTAATGGAAAAGGGTATATCCCTTTGGGGATTCCCCCCTTGAATGAACTCTCCTTGGGTTTCTCCCCCTGTCTACATGCCTCTGGGATCTCTCTCCAAGCATTTATATCTTGCATCTGATAAATCTATCCCCCTTTTTCATCAATGGAAAAGGTATCTTTCCATCCATGGCTGCTCCCCCTAACTGAACTGTCCTTGGGGATAATCCCCCTGACTTAAATCTTCCTAAAACTGACCCCCCAACCTGAATTGTCTTGTTTATGGTGCTTCCTTGTGTAAATATAAGACATATAAGATAAGCATTCAAAATAATTCATTTTTGAGTATAAATTACTCCGAGTCTCTGGAAAAAATGTTCAAAGGCTTCCCTTGGAAGCAGTTTTGTAAAGATATCTACCACTTGTTCTTTTGTTCCCACATATTTAAATCTGATGTTCTTCTCGGCAACTTGTTCCCATAGAAAGTGATACTTTATTGGAATGTGCTTCTTCTTGGAGTGTATCACTGGGTTCTTTGAGATATTGATGGTGCTTGCATTATCAAAATAGATTGGAATGGGCACATCATACTCAACCTGTATATCTAAGTAGAACGTTGCTCCACTGGTGCTTCATTAGTCATCAAGCAACCTGCCCAATCTACATCTGTGTAGGTAATAAGTGATGGATCATTTCCTTTTGGATACCATAATACAAACTCTTATGTTCCTTTGAGATATATGAAAATCTTCTTTAATTCTATGACATGTGATTCCTTTGGTTATGCTTGAAAGCATCCCACATGTCCAACTTCCTTCATTACATCTGGTCTAGATGTTGTCACATATAGTAAGATACCAATCATTGACCTATATTTCCTATGGTCTATAGACTTTGAATCGTCATCTTTTCTCAACTTGCAACTAGTTTGCAATCTTCCATTATGAACCTCTTTAACATTTCTCTGATATACTTAGTTTGAGAAATAAAAATTCCTTGGTTTCTTTGACATATATGAAGACCTAGAAAGAAGGATAGTTATTCTTGTTCAATTCCTTTTTGGTTGCAGTATTTTCCCTTTTTGAACTATCATATCCTGTAACAATTGATAGCCAAATATAATTTCTCATTGTCTATAAAAATACTTCCTTCCTTCTTCTCCACGTCTCATACTTAAAACCATTCCGAATATTAAACATTGGTACTACATTCTCAGAATAATTGATGATCTCATTCAAGTGGTTAAATTGTTTACTAAATGAACCGTCTCTAATACCAATTGTTGGATTACTAAGAGGGGGGTGAATCAATAATAGAGAAATTTAATCCCTTTTCACCATAACATGCAAGTGTTATACCAATGTATCATTATCATCCAATACTTGCAGAGTAAATAAAAAATGAGCAAATGAGAAATTACACACATACATAGTACACCAGTGTTTTACGTGGAAACCCAAAGTGACAGAAAACTACATAATGCTTTTTCTTATATGTATTTAAGAGTTACATTCATTGGAGGCACCAAATTCTTTTGTTTTCTAGCTGCAACTGGAAGGAGGATCCACCCCCTAGCTTCTCAGGATACAACATGAGGGAGGATCCAAATCCCCAATTCTCTAGATACAACCAGAAGGAGGCTACAACCCCCTATGTTCTCTAGATACAACTGGAAGGTGCCTACAACCACCTATCATTTCCCCGTGCAACCACTCTGATGTATAAGTATAATGATGGAACCACTGTCACGCTATCACTGTGAGATATACTCATGTAAACATGTACCAATCAACCTACACCAAACAACTTGTACCAATAACCTGAACCATGCATCAACCATGCATCAACCTAGATATCAGCCTGTAATCAACTTGTACCATAAACAAGTGCATCAACCATGCACCAACATGTACCTCAACCTGTACCATGAACACTTGCATCAACCATGCACCAAACCTGTATGAATAACCTGCCACAACAATATGTCCAAACAACCTATCACAACAACCTGTCTCATCAATATTATCAACCAAATCAGATCTACCCACCAATATCAATCACCAAGACAACTCTCAAATATGTGCATAAGCCAAGCATAACAAAACAACTCATAATCATCACCAATATCAATATATGCTTCTAATAATATTCCAATACAAGTATGCTACATCATCCATAAACCATGTGTCAACAATACTACTAACAAGTGCCTCCAACCATGTACCAATTATGTAGCAATCATGTATCAAATACTCATCAAATATGACTCATCAAGATGTACCAACATCATCAACTATACACCTCATGTATGTGCCAACTCATCAACTACTTGTCTCAACCATGTACCCAACATGTACCTCAACCAAAAGCCCTCATAAATTTCATCATCCAAATATAATTATAAATCTGTAATAGACATGGTGTATATGATCACATACTTGTAAACCTTCCTTAACTTTAACAACAAGAGACTAACATTTTCATCAAACTTTACTTTAGTCTCACATGACTAGTTTTGGATTAGTCAACAAACCTAACTTGAAATAATCATAGCTATGTACCTTTAATGAATAAATATCTTAATATAGTACACAATGTTAGTCAATGTGTTTTATGGAATTCATCCAGGTGTCATTACTTGGAACCTCTCAGAAAAGGAGTTATAACTAAAATGGCATACCTTGTTGAATTTTGGCTTATTCTAGAGATAAAATTTGTAGTCTGTGCCCCACACAGAATATTTGTTGTATGGATCTAAAAATTGTACACATAATACTTTTGGTCTTATTGAATTTGGATCTGTTATGAATAATATATGATGTTTTTACCCGAAACACCTGTTTTCGACTAGTTTCAAGACTAGACACAAACCCTATTTTCCACTGAGTGTAACTCCAAAAATACAATGACGTACAAGATGAAATTTGTACCACAACTACTTGGATGTGTTTCCTCAATGGTCTCCCAATTTCATGGTCTGAATCATTCTAGAAAATAAATTATTGCGAAAATGGTGAGATGACCTGTAAATAACATACCTTAGAAAGCATCATCAAAAGAATTTATCCTCCCTTGAATTTCGGTCTTCTTTGCTTCACCTTCCCTCTGAAATTCACATTATATATCTTTTTTTTACCTTAGTCACCTGTAGATATTCAATATTCTCAAGTGTAATTAAAATGAGAGAGTCTTTCCTATATTTATACTTTTATGTAGCTTCCTAAGGGATTACCTTTTAACCATCTTAACCCACTTTCCTTATTTTAGGATTAACCCACTTCTAACCACTTTTCCACTTAGTAATTTATCCATTAAATTTATTATTTCAATAATTTATTTTGTATTTAATTTGTCATATAGTACACTCATCACTTCACTTTATTATTTACCTTCTAAAATATCTTAAACCACTTTGACTACTTTGACCTTTTCGGGCTTCTAGATGAATCATGAGGGTTCTCCAACTTTGTTAAGAACCAAATATCAATATAGCATAGAAAAACCTCAGAAAAAGTACTCGATGCCTTGAAAAAGAGATAATTTCAGATAATAAGCTTCTTCGAGGGGGAAACCTCCTTTTACCCCAATTAAATGTTCAAGTCCAAGATGATTCAAAATGAAAATGTCTCCTTGGTATATATAGGAGACTAGGAAGTATAATTACAACTAATGGCCTAAAGATGACATAAATAAAATAATATTACTAATATAATATGCCCTAATTAATGGGTAATGAGCCAATATTAGGGCTTAACATGCCCCTCTCCTTGAGACAAGTGTTTTCTGCAACGCTTGAGTAACTCTGGATGATTCTGTATAAAAGACTCATCTTCCCAAGTGGAATCTTCAGTTGGTAGTTTACTCTATTTAATGAGATACTCTGAAATGGATCTATTCCTCAACTGGTGAATTCTTGTGTTAGTGATGGATTCAGTCTCCAATATGATTTTTACTTCCTTGTCAAGTTCTAGAAATATAGTTTGAACTGGGATCTTGTCGCCTATAACCTTCTTTAAGAATGAAACATGGAAAACTGGGTGTACTCATGAAGATACAGGTAGCTCCAATTTGTATGCCATAGTACCAATCTTTTGCAACACCTTATAAGGTCCATAGTACTTTGGTGATAATTTATTATCCTTCTTGGCTTGCTTGAGGGACATCTGTTT